>JAXIVJ010007484.1:15000-60599 GCA_036785665.1 Chirona hameri | reverse complement strand
GACACAGACACAGACAGACACAGACACAGACAGACACAGACACAGACAGACACAGACACAGACAGACACACAGACACAGACAGACACAGACACAGACAGACACAGACAGACACAGACACAGACAGACACAGACACAGACAGACACAGACACAGACACAGACACAGACACAGACACAGACACAGACAGACACAGACACAGACAGACACAGACACAGACAGACACAGACACAGACAGACACAGACACAGACAGACACAGACACAGACAGACACAGACACAGACAGACACAGACACAGACAGACACAGACACAGACAGACACAGACACAGACAGACACAGACAGACACAGACACAGACAGACACAGACACAGACAGACACAGACACAGACAGACACAGACACAGACAGACACAGACACAGACAGACACAGACACAGACAGACACAGACAGACACAGACACAGACAGACAGACACAGACAGACAGACACAGACACAGACAGACACAGACACAGACAGACACAGACACAGACAGACACAGACACAGACAGACACAGACACAGACAGACACAGACACAGACAGACACAGACACAGACAGACACAGACACACAGACAGACACAGACACAGACAGACACAGACACAGACAGACACAGACACAGACAGACACAGACACAGACAGACACAGACACAGACAGACACAGACACAGACAGACACAGACACAGACAGACACAGACAGACACAGACACAGACAGACACAGACACAGACAGACACAGACACAGACAGACAGACACAGACACAGACAGACACAGACACAGACAGACACAGACACAGACAGACACAGACACAGACAGACACAGACACAGACAGACACAGACACAGACAGACACAGACAGACACAGACACAGACAGACACAGACACAGACAGACACAGACACAGACAGACACAGACACAGACAGACACAGACACAGACAGACACAGACACAGACAGACACAGACACAGACAGACACAGACACAGACACAGACAGACACAGACAGACAGACACAGACACAGACAGACACAGACACAGACAGACACAGACACAGACAGACACAGACAGACACAGACACAGACAGACACAGACACAGACAGACACAGACACAGACAGACACAGACACAGACAGACACAGACAGACACACAGACACAGACAGACACAGAGACACAGACAGACACAGACACAGACAGACACAGACACAGACAGACACAGACACAGACAGACACAGACACAGACAGACACAGACACAGACAGACACAGACACAGACAGACACAGACACAGACAGACACAGACACAGACAGACACAGACACAGACACAGACAGACACAGACACAGACAGACACAGACACAGACAGACACAGACAGACACAGACAGACACAGACAGACACAGACAGACAGACAGACACAGACACAGACAGACACAGACACAGACAGACACAGACACAGACACAGACAGACACAGACACAGACAGACAGACACAGACAGACACAGACACAGACAGACACAGACACAGACAGACACAGACACAGACAGACACAGACACAGACAGACACAGACACAGACAGACACAGACACAGACAGACACAGACACAGACAGACACAGACACAGACAGACACAGACACAGACAGACACAGACAGACACAGACACAGACAGACACAGACACAGACAGACAGACAGACACAGACACAGACAGACACAGACACAGACAGACACAGACACAGACAGACACAGACACAGACAGACACAGACACAGACAGACACAGACACAGACAGACACAGACACAGACAGACACAGACACAGACAGACACAGACACAGACAGACACAGACAGACACAGACACAGACAGACACAGACACAGACAGACACAGACACAGACAGACACAGACACAGACAGACACAGACACAGACAGACACAGACACAGACAGACACAGACACAGACAGACACAGACACAGACAGACACAGACAGACACAGACACAGACAGACACAGACACAGACAGACACAGACACAGACAGACACAGACACAGACAGACACAGACACAGACAGACACAGACACAGACAGACACAGACACAGACAGACACAGACACAGACAGACACAGACACAGACAGACACAGACACAGACAGACACAGACAGACACAGACACAGACAGACACAGACACAGACAGACACAGACACAGACAGACAGACAGACACAGACACAGACAGACACAGACACAGACAGACACAGACAGACAGACACAGACACAGACAGACACAGACAGACACAGACAGACACAGACAGACACAGACAGACAGACAGACACAGACAGACACAGACACAGACAGACACAGACAGACACAGACACAGACAGACACAGACACAGACAGACACAGACACAGACAGACACAGACACAGACAGACACAGACACAGACAGACACAGACACAGACAGACACAGACACAGACAGACACAGACACAGACAGACAGACAGACAGACACAGACACAGACAGACAGACACAGACAGACACAGACACAGACAGACACAGACACAGACAGACACAGACACAGACAGACACAGACACAGACAGACACAGACACAGACAGACACAGACACAGACAGACACAGACACAGACAGACACAGACACAGACAGACACAGACACAGACAGACACAGACACAGACAGACACAGACACAGACAGACACAGACACAGACAGACACAGACACAGACAGACACAGACACAGACAGACACAGACACAGACAGACACAGACACAGACAGACACAGACACAGACAGACACAGACACAGACAGACACAGACACAGACAGACACAGACACAGACAGACACAGACACAGACAGACACAGACACAGACAGACACAGACACAGACAGACACAGACACAGACAGACACAGACACAGACAGACACAGACACAGACAGACACAGACAGACACAGACACAGACAGACACAGACACAGACAGACACAGACACAGACAGACACAGACACAGACAGACACAGACACAGACAGACAGACACAGACAGACACAGACACAGACAGACAGACACAGACAGACACAGACACAGACAGACAGACACAGACAGACACAGACAGACACAGACAGACAGACAGACACAGACAGACACAGACAGACACAGACAGACACAGACAGACACAGACAGACACAGACAGACAGACACAGACAGACACAGACAGACAGACACAGACAGACACAGACAAGACAGACAGACACAGACAGACACAGACAGACACAGACAGACACAGACAGACACAGACAGACACAGACAGACACAGACAGACACAGACAGACACAGACAGACACAGACAGACACAGACAGACACAGACAGACACAGACAGACACAGACAGACACAGACAGACACAGACAGACACAGACAGACACAGACAGACACAGACAGACACAGACAGACACAGACAGACACAGACAGACACAGACAGACACAGACAGACACAGACAGACACAGACAGACACAGACAGACACAGACAGACACAGACAGACACAGACAGACACAGACAGACACAGACAGACACAGACAGACACAGACAGACACAGACAGACACAGACAGACACAGACAGACACAGACAGACACAGACAGACACAGACAGACACAGACAGACACAGACAGACACAGACAGACACAGACAGACACAGACAGACACAGACAGACACAGACAGACACAGACAGACACAGACAGACAGACACAGACAGACACAGACAGACACAGACAGACACAGACAGACACAGACAGACACAGACAGACACAGACAGACACAGACAGACACAGACAGACACAGACAGACACAGACAGACACAGACAGACACAGACAGACACAGACAGACACAGACAGACACAGACAGACACAGACAGACACAGACAGACACAGACAGACACAGACAGACACAGACAGACACAGACAGACACAGACAGACACAGACAGACACAGACAGACACAGACAGACACAGACAGACACAGACAGACACAGACAGACACAGACAGACACAGACAGACACAGACAGACACAGACAGACACAGACAGACACAGACAGACACAGACAGACACAGACAGACACAGACAGACACAGACAGACACAGACAGACACAGACAGACACAGACAGACACAGACAGACACATACAGACACAGACAGACACAGACAGACACAGACAGACACAGACAGACACAGACAGACACAGACAGACACAGACAGACACAGACAGACACAGACAGACACAGACAGACACAGACAGACACAGACAGACACAGACAGACACAGACAGACACAGACAGACACAGACAGACACAGACAGACACAGACAGACACAGACAGACACAGACAGACACACAGACAGACACACAGACAGACACACAGACAGACAGACACACAGACAGACAGACACACAGACAGACACACATACAGACAGACAGACAGACAGACAGACAGACAGACAGACAGACAGACAGACAGACAGACAGACAGACAGACAGACAGACAGACAGACAGACAGACAGACAGACAGACAGACAGACAGACAGACAGACAGACAGACAGACAGACAGACAGACACAGACAGACAGACAGACATAGACAGACAGACAGACAGACACAGACAGACACAGACAGACAGACAGACACAGACAGACACAGACAGACACAGACAGACACAGACAGACACAGACAGACACAGACAGACAGACAGACACAGACAGATATACAGACAGACAGACAGACAGACAGACAGACAGACAGACAGACAGACAGACAGACAGACAGACAGACAGACAGACAGACAGACAGACAGACAGACAGACAGACAGACAGACAGACAGACAGACAGACAGACAGACGCGTATCAAATAGCAATAGATTGTTGAGTATCACACATCCTTACAACAAGCTGACTTAAGACCTGAATCAATAGCAGCATCGCCACATACCTGATGCTCAGCCTGTTCCGCGCAGGCATCCTTCGCCAGCCCTTTAATTTTGAGCATTTCAGCCACAGCCAAAAATGAGGTAAATCTGGTTTGATCCACATTCACTTGTCCACTGTAGATGAATTCTATTATTGCTACGAGATCATCGAACTCAGCATCTTTAAAGAAGAACACAGGATCTCCTGGATGTTGCTGCAAACAAAACAAGCATGGTACAGAAACAGTGTCAGTCAAACAACAACAAACAAAAAAACATGAACAACAATGTCCTCTCTCCCATTCACCACAGTAATATTAATCTAACCATATTATTTTTGCACATATCACAAACTTTAATATTAAACATCAGCACCGAACACCAAATATTCCAAAGCAGTATCCCACAGCAGAGTTCCGCACAGAGCACCAACACTTTCACCGACCAAGTTCAGCATAAAACAAACATGACATCAACTTCAACTCGCGAGCGTCGGGAACCCCGGAACCCACCGCCGTTCCATCTGCCGCCCACCAGCCGGCCGTGTGACTCACCTTGAGCACCTCTCGGAAGTAGGGGCTGCAGGCGGAGAGGACGAGCCGGTGCGCGCGCAGCTGGCGGCCCTGGCAGCACAGCGTCACGTCTACCAGCTCGTGCATTTGACGCAGCGTGTCCAGCAGCGACGTCAGGCTGCTGTGGTAGTTGTTCCACTTGAGGCAGAACCTTTGGCCCTCCTGCAGCATCTCCGCCTGGCGGCCAGAGATCACGAGGTCACGAAAGGGACAGAGGTCACGACTGGGGCTCCGAGGTCACGACTGAGGCACCAAAGTCACGACTGGGGCAGAGGTCACGACTGGGGCAGAGGTCACGACTGGGACAGAGGTCACGACTGGGGTCACAACTGGGGCACAGAGGTCACGACTGGGGCACCGAGGTCACGACTGAGGCACCGAGGTCACGACTGGGGCTCCGAGGTCACAACTGGGGCACCGAGGTCACGACTGAGGCACCGAGGTCACAACTGGGGCACCGAGGTCACGACTGGGGCACCGAGGTCACGAGTCACGACTGGGGCTCCGGGGTCATGACTAGGGCCCCAAGGTCATGACTGGAAATTGCAGTCACCTGGCTGCATTGTTTGGAGCATTTTTGGCAGTGGGGTCACTTCAATAGATCCTGTCTCCAAAAATGCTTAAGGTCGTGCCACAGCCACCGTGTTTAGCCGATCTGTTTGAAGCTCACACGATTTAATGCCGTCACCCTTCATGTCAATCCATGTCAGGCTTGATGAAACAAACAAGGATGGAAGCCATATAACTGTCATGTTTCAGACAAAAGTTATTAAACTATGTAACCATTTTGGAATGTTTCAAGTGCAATGGCCTCTTCTGACCTGAATATTGACTTGAGGTCAAAATTAAAATCTGATTGAAACTTTCATACAATAAATTAATTTATCTTTCAAACATGTTTACTGTACATCACTAGCTTTTTTAAGACGGTTTTGTAAAGGACACCCATGATGGCCAACATTTGACCTCTGATGACCTCAATATTGACCTGCACTAAAAAATGAAATACTTTTGATAAGGCTTGGCACGAGCTGTTTAACGCCGTTTTTCGCTTATCACCATGTTGCGTGGACTTCAAAATATTAGGGGGCGGGGCAGGTGTCCGCTGAACCCTGTCCGTTCGAAGTTGGCGCAGACCCCCGTCGGTGCTCGGGTTAAGGTTACATGCCATGCAATCTTTGAGCCCTCTGACACTGCAGGGTCCTAGGATTGCTTTGGAGCTTGGGAGCGGAATGGAAAATGTTAGCTAAAAGAAGCATAAAGAGTGGAAAATTAAACAAAAAGCCACTGCATTCGGCTTTATCAATGTCCAATTACCCGCTCACCATAATTAGTTATTACCTATGCCAATTTTGACCTGTCTTTCCCTGTCTTGTCCTATCATTACATCCATAAATCAGTATAGAGTTCAAATTATCCAATACATTTTAGAATAAGGAGTGGAAAATTTAGAGGAAAACTTGGGAAAAGAGTGGAAAAATAGTATCCAAAGGGTGTCCGTTTTCCACCCAAATTTCCCAATGCTAGGACACTGTATGACAGTATACAGACTCAAATTTCATGACAAACATACCTGGATGATTTTAAAGGTCACCCATTTTCAGCAGTGTATTCACTATCACAGAATATGCCTCATGTGTGCTGATACCAAATTGAAACTCAGCCGGACAAGCCATTGAAGACATGGTTGCATCACATGGATGAGGTTCAAAATGAGCCAAATACATCAGCGCTTCCTAGGTCTGGTGGTAAGCAGTAGTGTGCAATGCATGATCTAATTTGTGAGCTATTATTTTGGATAAATACTGTACTGGATGCTTGCTCAATAAAAAGAACAGGCCATCACCAGTAAATTATCAAGTAGCAAATCTCTCTCTCTCTCTCTCTCTCTCTCTCCATCTCTCCATCTCTCCATCACTCCATCTCTCCATCTCTCCATCTCTCCATCTCTCCATCTCTCCATCTCTCCATCTCTCCATCTCTCCATCTCTCCATCTCTCCATCTCTCCATCTCTCCATCTCTCCATCTCTCCATCTCTCCATCTCTCCATCTCTCCATCTCTCCATCTCTCCATCTCTCCATCTCTCCATCTCTCCATCTCTCCATCTCTCCATCTCTCCATCTCTCTCTCTCTCTCTCTCTCTCTCTCTCTCTCTCTCTCTCTCTCTCTCTCTCTCTCTCTCTCTCTCTCTCTCTCTCTCTCTCTCTCCCTCTCTCTCTCTCCCTCTCCCCTCTCCCTCTCTCTCTCTCTCTCTCTCCCTCTCTCTCTCTCTCTCTCTCTCTCTCTCTCTCTCTCTCTCTCTCCTCTCTCTCTCTCTCTCTCTCTCCCCTTCCCCCTAATCCCTTGCAAGGTGCCAGAATTATCTATAGGAAATCAGATGATAAGTTTTTTAACATCACCAGTACATATGACAAAGTATCAACATGGATCCCACACAGAGAACTTGTGCAGCAGCCAGCTAGTGGAGGTGGTTGAGGAGTGTAGCATGCTTTGGGGAGAAATATCAGTCAACTCAGTGTACTACAACTTCTGAATGACAGGCAAAACAGTTATGGCTGAACCTCTCAAGAAACTTTATAAACAAAACAGATGGCTAGGATTGGTTTTGAGTTAGGGCATTGGAGAGCAAAAATCCTGAAAGATACAAACAACTTCAAGCTGAAAAGCATCAACATGACAGGATAATGTGACAAAATAAGTAACTGAATAAGACATACTCATCCTGATGGCCAGTAGGGAAACTGAGGGGGTAAAAACAAGCATTAATAACTGGCATTACTTGGCAGATCTTTAACTAAGAAATATAAAATTATCAAAGAAAGGGAATCATGGGAAAAATATGAATTGGGTGCAGATCCACACCCAATATTGTCAATTCTAGGGACAATGCCATATAATGTAATGCATATTATTTGTTCTGGGTCTCAGAATTTGTTACTGGGCAGAATTTGTTACTGTTGTTGGCTTCCTGATCTTGTTAGCAAAAGTCATAAGGTTATGTCTCCACCAGGATGTTGACTTAATGATAAATTGGCCCAAGAAATTGAATTCCATAAATAGCACATTAAAGTGCAATCCTTTGCATGATCTGTTGAAACTGAATGCTTGAATATCTGATGCAAGGATCCTCTTTAAATGAAAATCAAAGGAAAGGGTGTGTGGGCACTCAAATTGACTCCAGCATAAAGTTTGGTAAATAATCAGAGTTTGTAGTCCGAGCTTCTCAAATGTGTGGTATGGTTAACAAGGTACCTACTACTAAAACTGTGTACCCCTCCACATAATGGATGTTTCATGTCATTGGTGGTGTATAGCTTAACCAGCGCCACTACACTGATAACAGCATGAACAGTTATGTATGATCACGTCTAATGTTAGAGCAATTTACCTGAATTCATGGAATCTCTCAGAACATGAATAAGCATGTACCACCATTACTAATAAGACTAGAAAAGGGATGACAAGGATAAAAACATAAGCTCACAATAACAATACCATAGAAACCAATATAAGCTGTCTTGGCTACCAATATAAGTTGTTCTTGGTTTAGGGCGCATAGCCTCAGCGGGCTCAGAGCGTCTGTCTTCGGTGCGTCGTCTTCGTGCTGGTAGCAGTGATTTGGAAACTAAGCTTGGTTGCGGAGGAAAGGCTTTGCCGTGACTGGAATTACCAATATATGGTGTGATGTCCCAGGATCAATATTTATATTTTCCCTATAATATACACATCATTTGATAGGGAATGCCACATATAGTAATTATGGAGGTTATCACTATGCTCAACACACTATAACTATACATAATGTAAAAATTTCGAAAATCCCACCATATCTGCCATCGCCACTTTCAGTGCCACAATTGTTTATCCCACTGTCACAAGATGACTGCTTCAGATGATGTTAGCGGATGACAAATAGCATCTGCTAATCCAAGTCCATTACAACCCAGACTGGAAATTATCCACTCAACACCTCAGCATGCGATGATGTTAGCGGATGACAAATAGCATCTGCTAATCCAAGTCCATTACAACCCAGACTGGAAATTATCCACTCAACACCTCAGCATGCGATGATGTTAGCGGATGACAAATAGCATCTGCTAATCCAAGTCCATTACAACCCAGACTGGAAATTATCCACTCAACACCTCAGCATGCGATGATGTTAGCGGATGACAAATAGCATCTGCTAATCCAAGTCCATTACAACCCAGACTGGAAATTATCCACTCAACACCTCAGCAGGCGCCGAAATTCGGCGCACAAAATTTGCGCCGAAATTTCACCAACTTTGCACCAAAATTGAAAGCTAATTGAATGTGTTATATTTAATATATCCTTTCCTGGAGGCTTCGAAACAGGTTTAGGGCCGACCATTAGTGACCGGGCCATGCTGGTGACCGGCCAGGGCCGACCCGCTGTTTGGAGTACCACTCCTCCGGCCTCCCTGGCAGGCCAGGTCAGCCCTGATTACCCAACCGACCCAGCAAGGGTGCGAGTGAAGCAGAGTCGCTGGACCAGCATACTGCCGTTGTGACGCGGCGGCCACATTCGAAGTGCTGCAGCGACATGTCTGTTAGTTTCCAATTATCCTAGGTGTATTCAAGACGCTGTCTGCCCTATGGTCACCTCATTGGTAACGTTCGGTGCTGCATCATTCAAACGGAACTGTTTGGCACACTGGCAAACTGACATACATCATACACCTCATCAGGGACCAGCTGAACCAGTTTTTGGTGAGCGTAGGGCCACGCGTGGCGTCCGAGGTGCGGGACATGGGAGAGCCCGATCTACCCTGTCGACTGCCTCGTGTTGGGGCCTGCGCGTTCAGCCTGATGCCATTGACGCTGTCCGAGCTGCGGGCGCTCGTGCTCGGCATGAATAGTTCCTCTGCCTGCGGTGAGGACGGCGTCACCATCCATATGATCCGCCTGTCATTTGAGGCGATCGGTGGTGTTCCCGCATTTGCTCAACTCCAGCATGCCCAACGCCCAGGTCCCTGAATCCTGGAAACATTCCCTGGTCTACCCTATCCACAAATCCGGCGATCCTTCCGATCCATCCAACTTCCGGCCAATCTCCATCGTTTCTGGTTTCGCCAAAATTGTAGAGCGGGCCGTGCACCAACAGCGTTACAATTACCTTTCCCAAAACCACCTCCTGTCCCCAACTCAGCACGGTTTTCGTCCTCGTCACACTCGACGGAAACCGCGCTGATATCCATAACTGACCAAATCCTATCCGCCAATGACCGCGGCGACCCCTCTCTCCTCTGCCTGCTGGATTTGAGCAAATGCTTTGATGTGATAGACCACCAAAAACTCCTCACCAAATTACAACTTCACAGCGTAGATCCTTCCTGGTGTTCAGCCTACCTTCACAATCACACCCAGAGTGTCCGCCTCACTGACAATCTGGGTAGCACCAAAAATCTTCCCCGCTTCCCAACGGCATCGGCGTTTTTCAAGGCTCTGCTATCGGCCCTCTGCTCTACTGCGTCTTCGCCAACGACCTGAGTTTGTTTGTCGAGGACGCAGTGGTGGTACAGTACGCCGATGACACCCAAATTTTAGTCTCTGGCAAGAAGTCTCAATTCTAAAACATCTTAGTCAAGATGGAGCGGGTCTGGCCTCTCTCGATTGTTGGTTCCGAGCCAGCGGATTTAAATTAAATGCCGGTAAAACGCAACTGATGCTGCTGGGAAGCGCCCAAAATCTTCGCAACGTCCCCAACTTCACTGTCAAATTTCGCGATCACCATTTACTCCCCGTTTCTGATGCAAAAAACCTCGGTCTGACCTTTGATCGCACCCTCAGCTGGGACAGTCACGTCTCTGCTGTTACTAGAAAATGTTTCGGCACTCTATCTGGTCTATCACATCTAAGGAGTCACCTGCCACCTTCCGTCATCGCCGCCCTGGTTCAGGCCCTTGTTCTCTCGCAGATTCGATACTGTATCTCTGTGTATGGCAACTGCACACATACAAACCTATCTCGTATTCAAAACAATTATTAACTATGCTGCTAGTGATTTTCGGCCGCAAAAAGTTTGATCACGTGTCGGATCTGCTTGGGAACTTGGGCTGGCTCAGCGCAGATCAGCTCGTGCGCTATCACTCCATGTGCCTATTACATAAAGTGTGGCGCTCAGGCGAGCCCGATATCTTGGCTGGCGGGCTCGTGCGTGTGTCCGAAACTCGTCAGCGGTCCACGCGACAGGACCACGACCTGATGGTGCTGCGGTCAAGGTCAGCCATGGGACAGCGGCGTTTTTACAGCCGTGCTTCGCGCGACTTCAACGGGCCCTCGCCTGACCTGACGCGACTCCCGGTGTGCCTGTTTGCAGGACGCCTAAAGCGCCATCTGCGCGGCGGTGGAGGAGTTACATGATCGGTCTGCCACTGGTGTGCGTGTGCGTGTGCGTGTGCGTGTGCGCGTGTGTGTGTGTGTGTGTGTGTGTGTGTGTGTGTGTGTGTGTGTGTGTGTGTGTGTGTGTGTGTGTGTGTGTGTGTGTGTGTGTGTGTGTGTGTGTGTGTGTGTGTGTGTGTGTGTGTGTGTGTGTGTGTGTGTGTGTGTGTGTGTGTGTGTGTGTGTGTGTGTGTGTGTGTGTGTGTGTGTGTGTGTGTGTGTGTGTGTGTGTGTGTGTGTGTGTGTGTGTGTGTGTGTGTGTGTGTGTGTGTGTGTATCGTGGATGGCCTTAACCCGCGACTTACTGGGGGGGGGGGGGGGGGGGGCTATTTCACCCCCCCCCCCGCTATTTTGCAATAACTCCTAAACAAACACCAGTATCGTCACCAAACTTGCAGTACCTTCTCTCACATCAATTCCACACATGTTGGCAAAAGGACAAATATGAGGTAATGATAGGTCAACCGGGAATGACGTCAGAGTGACGTCATGTTCTTCGGATTTTGTTGCAAAATAATGGTTTGCGGAAAACGCTGTCAAAGATACGATGTTTGATATAAACTCAATTGTCTTACATCAAATTACTGACAATAGATCGGGCAATGCAACTGCTATCTCGGATTTTTGAGTTATTTTGAAATTCAAAATTTTGAGAAATCCAAATACATTTTTAACAAAATTTTCAAGAAAAAATCAGAATTATCCAAAAGCCGGAATATATGTGATCGAGACGTGTCCGGTGAATATATGTACCAAGTTTCAAGTTGATATCTTCAAAAATGACTGACTTATGACCTTTAAATGACACAAATCGACCACCTCACACGAATGCGGTTTTAATTTTTACATTCGGTCCAGTAGTTCCGGAGATCGGAGGTATCATGCACTGGGATCAAAAGCCATCCAAGCAAAAAAAAACACCATGTGCCAGTGTGTTGATCTCCCTGTCACAATGTGCATTGGCTTGTTGAGCAGACCCAGCATCTCGGCTTTGAACGCATACCTGTCCTAGGCAAAAATCAGAACATGACCCTTCTCCTTTGAGATGTGCATGATAACGCGTGAGACAAGGGGTGGGCAGCTGGTGTGGCTGTCACTGTACAACATGATAGCGAGTTAACCTATATAGTTAACTTATGGAATTGTAGTATGTAGTATGAGTTACTAAGTAGTATGAGTTAACCTATACCTACATTGAATAGACCAGCGACGCACACTAATTGACCCAGTGTCCTAGCATTTGGAAATTTGGGTGGAAAACAGCATCCTATGGATACTATTTTCCCGCTCTTTTTCCAGAGTTTTACCGTGAAATTTCCACTCCGTATTGTAAAATATATTGGATAATTGGAAACCTGATACTGATTTATGGATGTAATTATATGGACAGCCTGTGGAGGGAAAGGCAGGTAATAATTGACATAGGTAGTAACTAATTTGGCGATATTCCGCTTTTGCACACCTTTATATAGACAAATTGAATATTGTATACTAATTCTACATGTCTGATTTAATCAGAACTGCACTTAAAACAGGGACATTATCAGTATTACCTAACAATAATGATTTGTATCACCCGTTAATAGCCTCAGCCGACCGCCCACGACTCCGCCATTACAATGTAAACAAAGTGGGTGCAGAAATGTGTCAGATACTGGCTATCATATGACGTCATGTGTATCTGGTCGACCACTAAACCCTATCACGCTCTCACTAAACCTCCGTTCCTGGCAGAGCGCAGGACTTGTATTTGAGACCAAGGTCGGCCGCGCAGCGGCCGCTACCACGAGGTGACCTTACTGGATACATATCTGGCGCATTTCACACACAAAAAACAGTCCACGTTGTTTACTTTTCAGGTGTAATGGCTGAGTCCTTCCGGTCGGCTGAGGTGATTGACGGGTGATACAAATCATTATTGCCAGGCAAGTACTGAGAATGTCCCTGTTTAGAGTGCAGTTCTGATGAAATCAGACATGTAGAATTAGTATACAATATTCAATTTTCCTATACAAAGGTGTGCAAAAGCGGAATACGACCACTAATTTTGGTGAGCGGGTAATTGGGTGATAAAGTCTAGTGCATTTGTTTTTTGGTTTAATTTTCCACTCTTTATACTTATTACTAGCCATAATTTTCCACTCTGCACTCCAGCTCCAAAGCAATCCTAGGACCCTGAATTGACAGCAATTAATAAAGCATTTAAAACTGCAGCTAAATTAAGGTTAGGTTAGGTTAGTTTAAGCTAGATTTCTTCTTGTTTTGTTTGAGTACTGTGGTCCAACCATTAAAAACCAATGATATCATTCATTATTAAACCTAGTTTAGACACAATGTTACAGCCAGACATCTTGTAGGAAATAGTCTTCAAAAGTCATTTTTTGATGTTATAAGGTAAGATCGACTTTTTAAGGGAAATAATGACCTTTTGATTTTGTTAGCAACAATTTCTTAGGCTACCGTTATGGTTGTAAAATTCATTTATTTAAATTTAAGAATTAAATAAAATTATTCCCAAATTCAAAGTTGTAAGTTTGGAAAAAATACAAAACTTTTAAAGGGAAATAATGACCTTTTTCCACTAAAATGGAGTTAGCACTTGAAATCGCCAGACGAGATCAAAATATATTGTAAATTCATCACATTTTGCATGAAAACTTTCCTACCGAAAGATATTTCAAGTTAAAGTTGATAAGCGTTCCACACTTTTAACGACCGGTACTTGCACTATTTCTGACCTTTTGTCAAGTACTTTTGGTCCTCATCAAACTGCGGGCTTTTCCCGTATTGTTTTTTTTACGCAATGGAGTGGAAAATATATTGTGCGTTCTGCTTGTTGTGATTATATGCTCGGCGATCTTCTAAAACTAACAGCGATTGGAAAAAGTGGCAATAAAATCGGAAGCTCATCGATGCACATCAACGCGGCATAGTTAGTGGTTGCGACCCTCAATTTTTGCAAATCGATTCATTTGTTTTCAACATTAGGAGTTGTGTATAGTTTGTCTGTGGCTGTATATAACACTATGCTTTATTTTATCATGAAAAATAATAATTTTTCCCAAAAAAACTAACGAACAATAACACAAAACTGGCAATTAAATTAGAAGCTCATCGATGCACATCGACGGCGACCTATTTAGCGTCGGCGATTTGTTTACAAAGTCATTGTCATGCTTCTCGGCGCACTTAACCATCTCGGCGCACTTGGCGAGTTGTTCCTGATTAGTATACCCAAGTCCCGTAGCAGGCTTTGTTAATGACGTCACTGGTGCCATTCTTGTGTAGCATTGCAAAATATATCTGATTTCGAGTTGAAAGCTAATTAAAGACTTATTCAAATTATTGTTTTTAAGTTTGAATTTTCTTGTTAATCATTATTAAAGGTATTTTATCACTGTATTTCATAGTAGTTGACACTTCAGAAACTTGTGACGTAATAATATTGTATCCAATATGCATTTCCCTCACCTTTTGCTATTGTGGCGCAGTGCCGAGTGCTTTGCGAATACTAGCTTGCCTGGGGTTCAATTCATTCCGCTCTTATTTTATTCGAGTTGGTATAGTTTGCATGTTGTTGTTATTCATGACTTATACTGATAGTCAGTCGTGCATCACGGATGCTTCACGGATTGCTTCACGGATCAGAGCGCTGCTCGAACGCACGCTAGTAGCGCTTTCGTTCTCCATGGCAACCAGGCGTGAGCCAATGAAAAGCCAGAACGTATTCCCTTTCTGGCTTTTGATTGGCTGACGCCTGGTTGCCATGGAGAACGAAAGCGCTACTAGCGGGTGTCCGAGCAGCGCTCAGTTTGATCGGAAATGTCACGGAGCCTCCACAAATGCCGCACTCGATGTTAACAATGGTAGGGAAGGACGAATTTGTCAATGACCTTCATGAAGTACACAAGGTACTTGTTTTGTATTTTTTCCAAACTTACAACTTTGAATTTGGGAATAATTTTATTTAATTCTTAAATTTAAATAAAATAATTTAAAAAACATAACGGTAGCCTAAGAAATTGTTGCTAACAAAATCAAAAGGTCATTATTTCCCTTTAAAGGGACCCTGTGTGAAAGGGACCTTGTGTTAAAGGGACCTTGTGACCTTGTGACCTTAAACCTTGTGTGCTTCATGAAGGTCATTGACAAATTCGTCCTTCCCTACCATTGTTTACATCAAGTGCGGCATTTTTGGAGGCTCTGTGACGTTTCCGATCAAACTGATCTGTGAAGCAATCCGTGAAGCATCTGTGATGCATGACTATCAGTATAAGTCATGAATAACAACATGTAAACTATACCAACTCGAATGAAATAAGGGCGGAATGATTTGAACCCCAGGCAAGCAAGTATTCACAAAGCATTTGGCACTGCGCCACAATGGCAAAAGGCGAGGGAAATGCATATTGGATACAATATTATTACGTCATAAGTTTCTGAAGTGTCAACTACTATGAAATACAGTTATAAAGTACCTTTAATAATGATTAACAAGAAAATTCAAACTTAAAAACAATAATTTGAATAAGTCTTTAATTAGCTTTCAACTCAAAATCAGATATATTTTTCAATGCTACACAAGAATGGCACCAGTGACGTCATTAACAAAGCCTGCTACGGTTCTTGGGTATACTAATCAGGAACAACTCGCCACAATGGTTAAGTGCGCCGAGAAACATGACAATGACTTCGTAAACAAATCGCCGACGCTAAATAGGTCGCCGTCGATGTGCATCAATGAGCTTCCGATTTAATTACCAGTTTTGTGTTATTGTTTGTTAGTTTTTTTTTTGGAAAATTCTTATTTTTCATGATAATATAGAGCATAGTGTTATATACAGCCACAGTAGTGGGACAGCTATTTGGACCCAATTTTTTTTTCTCCGAAAAATTAAAAAGGCAGTTGATTTTCTGGTTCGTATTAGCCTAAAAACCCCACATACAAAGTTTCATCTCGACTTGAATGTCAGACACCCCGGACATTTTGTTGGTATCGCCCATCCCTATTACTCCGGGCTTGTGTTGGCTAAAATCGAGTCAGAACGTGTTCGTGCTAGCCGGGTGTGCTCTGAATAATCGTATTGCACCTTATTAATTATAATTATAGTTTAATATTTAATTATGATTATGGTTTGTTCCAATTTCACAATAGGTATGCCCATTTTGGTCCATTCGCTGATATGGCCGCTCCGGCAACGCGGAAAAAACGTCTATACCGCTCATCAGCTTCGCCGATGAGATATTGATACATGGAGGTCAACTGCCATCCCGCGGTGAGGCCCTCCGTCGTCTCTTCCATATGATCCGGAACGACAACCAGACGTCGGTGTAGACTGCGGCTGACGTAACCGTCGGCGAGATCCTGGAGGTTAGGAAGATCGCCCACATCCCTACTCACGAAAAGAAGGTCTGTGTGAGTAAGCTGATTTCCCTTCATGGCGATTGGCGCAAACTCATGCGCAACGAGAAGAGAATGACGGCCGGCATAGTCGCCCAACGCGAGACCTGGAAGAAGAGACTGGACAATATTTTCGATATTGCGCACCAAAAGGCCCTCGAGCTCATCCAGATCGATGAAGACAAGTGTTCCTCATTGCGCAACGCGAGGAAGGCCGCCGAGGAAAAATGATGGGCGCCGATCGGCAGCTCGCCGAGTTCGAGCAGCGGCAATTGAAGCGCGCCGCCGGGGCCAGCGATCGCAGGACTAAGGAAGGGCAGCGCATGGCCGAGATCGACACTGTTGAGCTCGAATCTAGCTTCAGTTCCTCGAGCCCATGTCGCAACTCGACGACGTCCAGCGCTGAGGACGAGCCTCAACCATCGACGTCCACCGCCTGCCCACAGCTGCCGAAGCGCCGCCGCGGCAGGAAGACGATAATCTCGCAGAGTGTCGCCGCTGCCCTCGACCGCACTCGTGTGACCGACCGCCAGGCAGTGTACGTCTTGTCGGCGGTGGCCGAGACCCTCGGGCACGACGTCTCCGAGCTCACCATGAATCGGGAGTCCACCCGCCAATCCCGTCGGAAGCACCAGAAGCAGGCCGCGCTGGACATCAAGGCGTCGTTTGCGCCGGGCGTACCCCTCGTTGTTCACTGGGACAGAAAGCTGGTTCCCGACTCCACGACCGGCGGGAGGGGCAAAGTCGACCGTCTTCCGATTTTGGTCTCTGGGGCCGGCGTCACCAAGCTGCTCTCAGTGCCCACGCTCGAAGTCGGCAGTGGACTGGCGATGGCAAACTCTGTCGTGGAGGCCCTGCACGATTGGGGCGATGCAGACCAGGTCGTGGGCATGTGTTTCGACACAACGGCCTCGAACACAGGCCCGCGGTCAGGGGCGTGTGCTCATTGAGCAGCAGCTCGGTCGTGACCTGCTCAATGTCGCCTGCAGGCACCACGTGCTCGAGCTCATCGCCGCGAAAGCCTACGGGGTTTGTCTCGACACCTCATCGTCCGGGCCGCAAATCCCGCTCTTCACACGATTCCAGGACAAGTGGGACTTCATCGATCAGGACCAGCACGAGACCATGCCCGATGACCACCTCACGGAGGCCATCCGGGACTCCCGGGACAACCTCATCGCGGGTTTCAAGCTCCACCTGTCGCAGTTCCAGCCGCGGGATGACTATCGCGAGCTCCTGGAGCTCTCCGTCATCGTGCTCGGCGGGATGCCGGCCTGAGGCATTCGATTCCGGCGGCCTGGGGCTCACCACCACGCGCGTTGGATGGCCAAGCTGATCTACGCTGTGAAGATCTACCTCTGCCGGGGACAGGCAAACCTGACTGCCCGGGAGAGCACCGGCATCCTTCAGTACGTCAAGTTCACCGTCTCGGTCTACGTCCCTGCGTGGTACGCCGCGCCGAGCCCCACAACGCCCCCTGCGAACGACCTCGCCCTCCTGAAGGATTTCGCGGGTAGGAGGACAAGTCCCTCGCCAAGGCGCTCGCCGACGGCTTCGCGCGACGCCACTTGTGGTATTTGAGTGAGAGCCTCGTCCCGCCGGAGTTCTTCGACGAGGCCTTGTCGCTGGGAAGAAAGCGGGCCATGATCGAGGCCCTCAGCTCCAATGAGGGCTCGGAGGACCTCACCAAGCGGGCCGTCGTTGATCTCAAGACCGACTTGTCGCAGAAGACCCTGGCGGACTTCGTGACCAAGTCGTCGCGAATGTTCTTCGTCACCCTGGGGATCGACGATGGCTTCCTGGAGACCGACCTGGCGGAGTGGCACGACGACTCTCGCTATGTCGCCGCAGCCCGCAAAGTCAACGGCATCCGGGTACTGAACGATTTCGCCGAGCGTGGTGTTGCCCTGATGGAAGACTACAATTTGACCCTCACCAAGGACGAGGACCAGACGCAATACATCCTGTAGGTGGTGGAGGCGCACCGGGGAAGATTCTCCGACGCCAACAAGAGCACTGTCACCCGGCCTCACTGATTTTCTTGCCGGCCAGGATTGTATGGATCAGTTATAATTATGTATGATTGTATGATTTAGCAGTGTCTTCCTTCAGTTGTTGTGGTCAGCTGTTTGTCAGCTGTTTGGCGGCCATTGCTCTCTTCCGTGTTGTTACTGGCTGCGTGCGCACCTGCTGCGCTCCGTCTAGTCCTGAATACAGGTATCTGGCTCACTACCACTGTATCTGCCGCGATCATAACATGGCGCGGTCGGTAGATTTTGTGATAATCGGACTGAGCTCCAGTGATTCATTACTACCTGTTTAAATTTCGTCTCGCCGACAGCCTCGCATCGATCGGTGACCTGTGACGGATGTCGCCACCGCCACCTTGTGGCCGACTGTAGAAGTTTCGCCGAACTACCTGCTTCTGCCACGCGACTCACATGCAGCTGCCGTGGCCTGGTGGTCAAGGGCGCGCGACCGAGGTGCGAGGTCAGCGTTGAGGAGCGCGGGTTCGAGCCCCGCTGGCGGCTGACGTTTTGCAAGTGCCAGGATGGAGGATTTTGCCGCAGCACTCACGAGCCTGACGGAAATCATCCGCCAGCAAGCAGAGACGGCGAATCAGCGAGAAGAACGTCTGGCGGCCATAGCTTCATCACAAGTTGTGGCAACTTCTGCGGCGAGATCACAGCAGGATGCACCCTCAGCAGCTCGCCCAAAGCCGCCAGGCTCTTCAACACCAGCACCCCGTCTTTTTGGCGGTGCCAGCCTCCGGGAATTCGCCACCTGGCAAGAACGGCTGAAGGCGTACCACATGCTAACCGGTGTGGACCAGCTATCAGTGATTGAACAGCGAGCTTCACTCTACACTCTTGTAGACGACGAATGGCACCGTATCATTAAGTACGGCATCGACATCGCAGAGACTACCAGTCTAAAGGACACCATCTCGGCGATGGAAAGCTACTTGCGGAAACAGCGCAACGTCGTGCTAGACCGCCGAGAGTTCTATCGCCGTGACCAGGCACCTGACGAGACGTTTGATGACTACCTCATCGCGCTTAAGGAGATCTCCGAGTTTGGTGACTTCTGTGGTCACTGCACCGAAGAACGAATTCGTGACCGCATCATCACCGGACTGCATGACGAAGCCGCTGTACAAGCGCTGCTCTCCGAGCAGGAGCTAACGCTGCAGAAAACCATCGATATCTGCCGCGCTCGCGAGAACGCATTCACGAACGCCTCTGCCATAACAAGTGACAGACTCAACGCCGTTTCGGCGTACCGCCGCGGACGGAGAAGTCCCAGCCGCGGCCGCCCTGGAGACGTGTCGCCGAGCCAGCCGAGCAGGCAGTGCAGCTACTGCGGCGGCGAGTGGCACTACCGGCTGTCCTCGTGCCCCGCCCGCAACCACCGCTGCTCAACGTGCGACAAACTGCATCACTTCTCATCCATGTGCAGGAGCGGCCAGCCTCGGACCGCCAGTTCTGCACAGACAAGAGATGGGCCTCGACAGCAGGATCACACCCCATCTCAACAGCATCATCAACAGCGATATCGCCTGTTTTCTCCGGACACGAGGAACAGACAACGTGAAGCGTCTCCGGACTCGCGAGGCAGACCGCGAGGAGCATCTCCGGACTCGCGAAGCAGACCGCGAGGAGCGTCTCCAGACTCGCGAAGCAGACCGCGAGGAGCGTCTCCAGACTCACGGAGCACACAGCGAGAGGCATCCCCGCCGCCCCGAGGACGTTACATGCACGGGATTCGAGTCCGAGGCCTATCGGCACGACGAACGCCGCAAGTAGACATCGAGATTCAGCACTCCCTTGGACAGGCCGTCATCCCCTGGATCCCTGACAGCGGTGCAGAAGTCTGCGCCATGGGTATCCAGCAGGCTCGGAGGATCGGCGTCAACGTGGACGACCTGTCGCCGTCACCGGATCGTCTACTCGGCGCAGCTGGGGGCGAACTCGACTGCAGAGGGACGTTCCAGTGCACACTCAGACTGGGTGCCGAGACTGCATCGTCCGTCACCGTCTGCGTCATTCCGAACGTAGCCGGCGCCCTGCTGTCGTGGGTTCAGTGCGTCGAACTCGGAATTCTACCGCCCAACTTCCCGAAGCAGATCGGTCAAGTCGATACAACGCCTCGACCGGTCAACAGCAGAAGACCGCCCAACTTCGACACCTGTTCCGATGATGTCGGTTCGTCCAGCCACCGCGTGCACAAGCTGGCCTCCTCGGACGATACCGGTCATCAGACGATACCAGCACGAAGTGGACCACCGTCCAAACTCACGCCAGCGAAGAAGCAGTATCCTGTCTGGCATCCTGAACAGGGTGAACCGTCCGAAGCCGTCAAGAACCAGCACCTGAACATGCTGAAGGACGCCTTCCCCGATGTCTTCGATCTCGACCGACCACTTCGAGAGATGGTCGGGGGACCGATGAAGATCGTGCTCAACGACGACGCCAAGCCGTACGCCATCACCGCAGCCCGCTCCATTCCATTCGCCTGGAGGGACAAGGCCAAGGAGCAGCTGGACAAACTCCTGCGAGACGGCATCATCTCCGAGGTCACCCATCCGACGGAGTGGTGCCACGCTCTGGTCATCGTACCCAAGAAGCCAACAGAGGGCAGTAGTGAAGACACCGTCGACGTCAGGATCTGTGTCGACCTGACGATGCTGAACCGGTACGTGCGCCGCGGCGCGCACCCCGCACCGTCCTGCCACGACGTCATCACCAGCATCGACAAGGACAGCAAGTTCTTCACAAAGCTCGACGCCAAGAATGGCTACTTTCAAGTTCCGCTCGCAGAGGAATCGAAAAACCTGACCTGCTTCATCACCCCTTGGGGCAGGTTCCGCTTCGAGAGATGCGTCCAGGGTCTCAGCTCGTCAGGAGATGAGTTCAACCGCCGAGGTGACGTCGCACTCTCTGGAATCCCCAGAACGTGCAAGGTGATCGACGACATCCTGTGCCACGACGACACCTACTCGTCTCACCTACAGCACGTCATCACGGTTCTAAAACGGTGTGCGGAACACAACATCACCCTCAACCCCAAGAAGCTGCAGTTCGCCCAGCCGAAGGTCGAATACTGCGGATTCGAGGTCGGCAAGGATGGCTTCACTGTGGATCGGCGCAAGCTGCGCGCCATCTCAGACTTCCCGGTGCCGCACAATATCACCGACCTTCGCAGCTTCATGGGGCTAGTCAACCAGCTGGCCTCCTTCTCCACGGAAACTGCACATGCTGCCGGCCCGCTGCGCGACCTGCTCCGGCCCCAAAACCACTGGTGCTGGACCAGCATCCACCAGGACGCGTTCGAGGCAGTGAAAGCGACCTTGGTGTCGCCCCCTGTGCTGACATTCTTCCAACCAGGCCTCCCCACAGCCCTGCATACCGACGCCACTCGACTGCACGGACTGTCCTACGCCCTCCTTCAGTTTCAGGACGACCAGTGGCGTCTGATCCAGTGTGGCTCTCGTTTCGTCTCTGAAACGGAATCCCGATACGCCGTCATCGAACTGGAGATGACTGCCATCTGCTGGGCTGTTCGGAAAAACCACCTCTACCTGGCTGGCCTGAAGGAGTTCGACATCGTCTGTGACCACCGTCCTCTGATCCCGCTGCTCAATCAGAAATCTCTAGCACAGATTGAGAACCCTCGTCTCCTCCGCCTCCGCGAGAAGTTGGTACCATACCACTTCAACGCAGTATGGAAGTCCGGCAAAACTCATTGCATTGCTGACGCGCTATCAAGAGCTCCAGTGGACAACCCAACGGAAGATGATCAGGAAGCAGAAGCTGACATCGAACATCACCTCCGCAGCGTGGCGCTGGCTAGCGTCAAGCAGCTCGCCGACGTCGAATGCTCCCCAGCGCCTGCTCCAGACCTGCTCATCGAGGACATTCGCACTGCTGGGCGGAGCGACGATGAATACCAGGCTCTGGTGGACGTCATCCGAAGCGGCTTTCCGGATCAAAAGTCTGATCTACCGTCCAGTCTTCGTCCTTACTGGTCGATGAGAGATAGCCTCACCATTGACGATGGCATCATCCTGTGTGGCGCACGTCTGCTAATCCCACGAAGCCTGAGACGGGACATCCTTCAGCGTCTTCACGCAAGTCATCAGGGCGTGGAGCGGACGAAAAGACGCGCTCGACAGTCCGTCTACTGGCCCGGCCTGAACCAGCAGATCTATGACACCGTGTCAGCCTGCTCAGCATGTCGGAGGTATCTACCGTCACAGCAGAAGGAGCCGATGATCAGTGACCCAGAGCCGACCCGCGTCTTCGAGACGATGTCAGCGGACTTCTTCTCGCACTCTGGCAGATCTTGGCTGGTCGTCGCTGACCGTCTCTCCGGCTGGCCCATCACGATCTCTATCGGCCGTGAAGCGACAGCGAGAACTCTTGTCTGCAACCTGCGTCACGTGTTCGCTGTCACAGGTGTGCCGAACTGCCTGAAAACGGACGGCGGGCCGCAGTTCACAGCGTGCTACACCCGAGAATTCATGAAGCGTTGGGGAGTCACCCACCGGATATCTTCGCCACACTATCCACAGTCAAATGGACACGCCGAGGCAGCTGTGAAGAGTGTGAAGCGGCTGATCCAGAAATGCAGCACTGCTGGTCATCTCGACGAGGAGCTGTACACAAGAGGTTTGTTAGAGCTCCGGAACACACCCCGCGCTGACGGCCGTTCGCCCGCCGAGGTCCTCTTCGGCCACCCGCTCAGGTCTGCGGTGCCGATGCACCACACCGCCTTCGCAAGACGATGGCGTCAGGCCGCTGACGAGTGTGACAAGCGCGCTCAAGTTCAACGGGAAGCCACCCGGGACCGCTACAACGAAGCCTCTCGACCCCTCCCACCGATGAAGATCGGATCTCACGTCACGATGCAAGATCACCAGACGGGCCTCTGGGACAGGATAGGGGTTATCGTCGCCATCGGACGTCACCGGACCTACCTGGTGAAGCTTCCGAGCGGACGGATCCTGTGGCGTAATCGACGCTTCCTACGTCCATGTCGCCCACTCGTCCCCACCAACGAGATTCCTCCACAGCCGGTCGCGACTACCACTCCACCGACAAGAAAGGACCCTCCCGCCAAACGAGTTCGATTCGCGGACGAATCGAACGCGACCCGTCGACGCAGCACGAGGGAGTCGCGCCCCCCTAACCGTCTACAAGTCGATCCTACGCAAAAGTCTTATGTGTAAGGGGGGAATTGTGAAGATCATTGTTTGTTTGTGAACCTCAGGGGGAGGTGTATGGATCAGTTATAATTATGTATGATTGTATGATTTAGCAGTGTCTTCCTTCAGTTGTTGTGGTCAGCTGTTTGTCAGCTGTTTGGCGGCCATTGCTCTCTTCTGTGTTGTTACTGGCTGCGTGCGCACCTGCTGCGCTCCGTCTAGTCCTGAATACAGGTATCTGGCTCACTACCACTGTATCTGCCGCGATCATAACAAGGATGAACATGGGTCCCTTGCCACTAGGCAAATTAAATCTTGCTTCAGTTGTTTATTATCAACTTGTCAATTTACTGTACATTTCCGTGTAATATTCGCTTCGCTTTAAGATTACATCGCTTTAAGATTACATTGCCAGGATTAGCTTCGAAACTCATCCCAACGTTGGGTCCAGGAGACCCACAAGACGGGCTTAATAGTGTAAAGTGTATACATTGAAGTGTGATGAGGCACAGCTAAACATTATTTGATCGGGATGAAACTTTTTATGTGATGTTTTTAGGCTAATTCAAACCAGAAAATCAACTGCCTTTTTCATTTTTTGAAAGTCAAAAAATAAGTGTCACCCTAAGCCACAGACAAATTATACAAAACTCCTAATGTTGAAAACAAATGAATTGATTTTCAAAAATTGAGGGTCGCAACCACTAACTATGCTGCCCCGCCGTTGATGTGCATCAATGAGCTTCCAATTTGATTGCCACTTTTTCCAATCGGTTAGTTTTAGAAGATCGCCGGGCATATAATCACAACAAGCAGAACGCACAATATATTTTCCACTCCATTGCGTAATAAAGCAATATGGGAAAAGCCTGCAGTTTGATGAGGACCAAAAGTACTTGCAAGTACCGATCGTTAAAAGTGTGTAACGCTTATCAACTATAACTTGAAATATCTTTCGGTAGGAAAGTTTTCATGCAAAATGTGATGAATTTACAATATATTTTGGTTTCGTCTGGCGATTTCAAGTGCTAACTCCATTTTTGTGGGAAAAGGTCATTATTTCCCTTTAAGCGCCTATGAATGCACCAAGTGATTGTTGATCATGTCAATGTAGTGTCACTATAGTAGCATTTTCAAACATTGTAAATGCCAGGGGATGTCACAAAGAATCCCCGCTGTCATTCTTCATAAAATAAAATAAAAATTAATACTACCAGGACCTACATGCTCAACTTAACAACACATTGAATCACACAAACACCATGCTGCTTATGGAAATATTGACCAAGTTTCATTATCCAAAGTGTTTGTATTCAATTCTCTGTCATCCAATTACACAAAATAAAATAAATATGAATTTCCATTAACAGTAAGCATTGGGCAAGAACGGAAGGCTGCAGGCTGAAGCCACATGCTCGTGATTGCGCAATGCGAGACATAGGATTATAAAAGAATATTGAACATATCCCGTTTGAAATGTAGACGTACCTGCGTATGAGATCACAACAATTAAAATGAAAACAAAATTGTAAAAGGAACGTGATGAAACTAAGAAGGTTATTCTACAAATACCGGTTCAACCAGCCAAGTACCCGGCCACGAGTCACGGAGCAAATGTGTATAGAAAATGCTGCAATGCTTTCGCAGGCGCTTTCGCACACAGAGAACAACGACCGCCAGTTTCGCCGCCATTCTTGACCGCGACGAACATGCCGCTCAGAATGGACAACGCTAGCATATTGTGTTGCTGTTTACATATGTAGAATTCTCTTCAAAATAAATTATTTTAAGTGACAACATTTACATATTTTATTTCCAATATCCTACAAAATGCAAAATTAAGCAAAATTTACATATACATAACTGTTTGATAGTTGTTTACCTGCGTGACACTGGCACACCTTACCACGGTACTTAGAATACACATTACAATGATCGTCTGGGACTTCAGAAATTGGTATGGTCTTTGATCATAATTAATGTAATGTTTGTGACATTAATTTTGTATTATAAAACTGAAAAAAATGAATTGTCTAAGTGATCATTACTCTAGACAGGCGAAGTTATTTGTACGGGCACGTGTGTTCCACACGTTTTCCGATGTTTACCCATATGGCGCCGCTGATGTGTAAATCTCACGCATCTCACGCACGCAAGTGTGATTTACATTGCGAGAAGAGTGCTATGAGTAAACCTCGCCCTAGGGGTATGGTTTACACAAGGGTAAATCAAATTATGTAAACCTCACTGATGTGTGATTTACACAAAGGCAAAGTTTACCCAAGGCCGTATATAGAAGGTAAAATCATCAGGCGATTTGTTTACATTGGTGACCGAATGACGAATGACGTCACTGGTTTTCGGATCCCCGATTGGCCCAGCCGGCATAGCTTAGCGAAGTATTCTACGGCGAGCACAGAACGGACCAAGGGGTGACAATTACTTGCACTACCAACAGGGGCGCACACAAGGGGGGCATATGGAGACCGTGCCAATCCCCTTAGTCAATCGAGGACCCCTGGACCACACGAAAGCGTGGTACATGGCCCTGTCTGGCGTCCAGACTTCAGGGGCCGCACGGCCCCTTCGGCAATCCCAGGGCCCTCGAACAGGCCAAGGGACCCCCCCCCCCAGCAGGGGTGTAGTTTCCTATTCAGTTGAGGGGGCTTCAGCCCCACCCCCACGTGGACAACGAAGTGGGTCAAATCCGGGGAGAAATATGAATTTTGTGGATTTTGATGGTATTTTAAGAGATTACTTTCCTGCTCAGCCCCCCCCCCAATTGTCTGGAGAAGCTACGCCCCTGCCCCCCCCCCCCCCCCCCCCACCCCCCACCCCAGTGATCCAGGGACCCTATGACGGTCAGGTGTCTTTCATCCGGGGGACCCGAGTGACCCAGGGGCCCGCTTTGGCAGTCCAGGGTTCCACCGTGGACGACCCAGAGGAGAACGTCCAGGAACAACCCAGCCGCCCGTTACCCAGGGGATCCCTCCGGTGGTCTATAGAGTATGAGCACAGCCCAAGGGCACTCGTCCGCCGGTCCAGGGGTCAAGGGCGGCCCGGAGCCCCGGCAGGCAGCTCTGATGGTCAGCTGATGTCCTATGGCCCCTCCAGCGATCGTTGCGCTCCGACCTGGCGGTTCGTTGGTTGGCAATGGAGGCGGTGCCGAGATAGGCCCAGGGACCGTCATCCAATGGTCCAGGGTTTCTGAGAGCGTCCAGTGTTCAAGGGAGTCCGAGAACGGCACAGCAGACAATGTCCGCCGGTTTAGAGGCCAGCGAGGACTACCCATTGGCCCCCTCCGGTGTTCCATGGGCCCCCGAGGGCGCCCTCAGCAGCAGTTATTTTCGTAGCATTCCCACTATCAAAATACTCGATATGCATTGTATACGAGTGATCAACCGCATTGTCCACAACCGCAATGGCGGAAATTCCCACACACGCCCGCTGTAGGCGATATTAACACCCAATGGATTCACCCAGTGGCACAATGATAACACCCCGTGGCACTTGTATTGTCTTCTGCAAATATGGCATGCAACAAGAACAGGTTGGGAAACGGGCGACTTAGGCTGACACGCAGGCCTATCGGCAGTATCACAGTCCCGCACTGCGAATGCTAAATGCTAGCAGCGGGCGCGCCGGCAGCTGTTGCGTTATACGAATGAATGTTAAAGGGACATTGCCACCTTTCTGAAAGTTGTCAAATATACGCCGGTTGTACCCGAAAATAGGAAGTAAGTGCTGCTGAAAACGATGGTGATATGTTTTTTTCTCGAAAACGACACTTAACTTGATAAAAATTAAGTTGTTTAAATTTGGTATGATGACGTCATATTGAGCTCTAGAGAGCTACAGGGCTTTCATAATGAATGTTACTTTTAAATCAGCCGGAGGAAGACCAAAAATATTATAAAGCTCGCGGATTTTTAGGTTATATTGTTGCAAAAACGTGAAGGTTTTTATCTGTGCAAAAAATACCCCGAAACAATTAGTCTGATGGATGTTATAGGCCAACGATTGCAGAATTATCAGCAAGCTACTTGCATAATTATCGTCTGCCTGCCTGGTGGGCTGCGTTCAGCGGCACGGTAACATGGGGCTTATACGACTTCCAGCCCAGCTTCTTCCGCATAATCCGCCACACAGTTGTGGATGTGGCAACGACTTAGCAATCCTGGGGACAGATGCTTTTCTTGGCTGCTTGATATGGCTCCACCATCTGTCGAATTTTCTCCACGAGCTCACTGATGTTGCAGTTCGACCCTGAGGCTGTGATGGGGGAGATGGAGCCTGTTGACTGATACTTTTCGACCAGTCTCTTGAAAGCCATCCTTGATGGTATGCCATTTATTTTCTGAAAGTGACTGCCAAACTTTCGGCGCACTGCAGCTATGCTTTTCAGCGCACCATACTGAGGGACTGCCTAAACTGCCTCTTCGTTTGAAAACGGCGCGTTGCAGCGTTTCTTGGGCCTCGACATTGTTGGCTTATAACATCCATCAGACTAATTGTTTCGGTGTAATTTTTGCACAGATAAAACCTTCACTTTTTTGCAACAATATAACCTAAAAATCCGCGAGCTTTATAATATTTTTGGTCTTCCTATGGCTGATTTAAAAGTAACAGTCATTATGAAAAACCCTGTATATAGAAATCCTTTACGCTGCCAAAGTATGGCACATTTTTTCGAGACAATTCTGGCGCTTTGAATACAAGACAAACCAACCATTGAAACGTATGCGTCTTCGTATACCACCGTCAAACTAGGAGCAGATTTATTCGAAATGTAGTTTGATATTTGAGGCATCTCGATTTCGCTGAAAATTGATACACTGACCATATCCGATACGCTGATCACGAATCCAATGTTTTTGATCTGGGATTGTTTCGTACCTTACGAAATACGGACGGTCATACATACATACGAACAGGGACGTAGGAACTATGTTCAAGTTGGGAGGGGGGGGGGGGGGGGGGGGGGGGGTCCGGAGGCATTCTGAAGTCGATTCTTTCCATGCAACGCCCATAGGCGTAATGGTAAAATCCAAAATGTTGGGGGGGGGGGGGGGGGGCCGGCTGCCCCCCCCCTGTTCCTACGCCTATGCATACGTAGGTCCGCCGGGTATCTCGATTTCGCTGAAAATTGGTCCACAAACCATATCCGATGCACTGATCACGAATCCAATGTTTTTGGTCTTGGATTTTCGTATCTTACGAAATACGGACGGTCATACATACGAAGGTCCGCCGTGTATCTCGATTTCGCTGAAAATTTGTGTACAGAGTACAGACCATATAGCATACTTAGGACACTGATCACGAAATCTTCCGTTTGATATTTCGATTTCTATTCTTGATGATTTTATTTCGCAGACAGTGTAATGCTTTCTACATTTATTTTCGTATCGCAGTGCAGGAAACAGTTAACAGTATCATACACGACATTGTGCCCACCCTTGACTAGCCAGATGCAACAACCTGATCAACTATTATCAAACCGAAATGTGCTTCCTTCACGAATAATGCGACAAAATGCATCCTTTGGTTACCAAAACCACACGACAGTGTCCCTATTCAGCCTTTACCGGGCAAAATAAAAAAAGGTACCGTACAACACAGCCATCCAGATTATTTAAATGAGAACGATCTGCTTCAGGCAAAAACGCAGGTGAAGGGAAGGGAAATAGGCCGGCCGGAAGCGGGCGGCCACCTTGTTGCGCTCAGTCAGCTGGCCAGCTCTGCCTGCCTCCTCCGAGGGACGCTTGGCCTCTGAGCTCGGCTCCGACTCGGACTGGGGCAGACGCTTCTTCACTGCCTGTGGGTAGATGGGCGGTCAGCTCATGGGGGGGGGGGGGGGGGGCGGCTCAGGTCATGGCACGACCACACCAACATACAGTACAACAACCAGCGTACAACAACCAGGGTCAGACACAGCAGCAGGTCACAGGGGTCAGACACAGCAGCAGGTCACACGGGTCAGACACAGCAGGTCACACAGGTCAGACACAGCGGCACATCACATGGGTCAGACACAGCAGCAGGTCGCACAGGTCAGACACAGCGGCAGGTCACACTGGTCAGACACAGCAGCAGGTCACACAGGGTCAGACACAGTGCTAGGTCACACAGGGTCAGACAGTGGCAGGTCACACAGTGTCAGACAGTGGCAGGTCACACAGGGTCAGACACAGTGGTAGGTCACACAGGGTCAGACACAGTGACAGGTCACACAGGGTCAGACACAGTGGCAGGTCACACAGGGTCAGACACAGTGGCAGGTCACACAGGGTAAGACGCAATGGCAAGTCACAGGGTCAGACACAGTGTCAGGTCACACAGGGTCAGACACAGTGGCAGGTCACACAGGGTCAGATACAGTGGCAGGTCACACAGGGTAAGACGCAATGGCAGGTCACACAGGTTCAGACACAGTGGTAGGTCACACAGGGTCAGACAGTGGCAGGTCACACGGGGTCAGACACAGACACAGTGACAGGTCACACGGGGTCAGCTGATGCAGCGGCATGTCACATGGGGTAAGACACAGGGTAACACACTTTCTGTCAGTGCACCATATTATGTACAGTATGACATCACAGCATCACATGGTAACATCAGAAAAACAGAGGCATTGTGAGCCAGGGCAGCATTTCCATGTCTTCTGATGAAGCCTTTATTATTATAAATAGGTTAGGTTAGGTTAGGTTGTATTAATACATCGGACAACTTATTATCGCTGTAGGGTTAGGTTTTGTCTACAAGATGGTCTGGGGGTCTGGGGGCAACAGATCCCAGTAGGACTGCAGCGCAGTGAGCAGATTGTTCAAATGTTGGTCCCTGCAACCGTAATTGCTGTAAAGGTTAGGTCAGGTTTGATTATGTTATTATAATTATTTCCTGACACACCCTGGTTAGGTTTAACAGCTTCTTCAGCAGAAATATGGAAATTTTGCTGTGGTGCACAATGCAGCTGCTTTTATGATGTTACCATATGCTGCCATACTGTGAATTACACGGCGCACTGACAGGTACCTGGCTTAGTCGAAGATTACCTACCTGCATCATTTTTGGTCAAAGAACCTTACATTTCCATAATTTATAATTTTGCTCACTGAACAATGAACATCATCACTAGCAAACATATTGATAGAACACCACTGGCGGATACAGTTGCAGTGGAATACCAGTGGGCATAGCCCTGCCAAATGTGAAGAAGAAAAAATGCAGAAAATTGGCATGTTTCAGCATTTTATATACAATATAAGCAACTTTTATTTGGTGAAATGTGTTTTGAAATCCTCCTCAGGGTAACAGAAAAGTACAATTTCCTCCTTTTATTTTTTTAATGTGTCAAACCCTTCTTTTCAATCTTAAAATAATGGCATGTGGCACATTTTCACACTCAATGTTGTGCAAAGGTATCTGTCATAGGCGTCTGATTACCCAAATGATTTATCCTAATGCTAAACAAATTACCTTTTGTCTGGCTTATGCTCTTGTGATATTTGAAACAATAATCACAGCATAATTAGTGAATACGTTGATAGGAAAATAGGAATCTGTTGGGCCGTTGGCTGTTGGTAAATGAAATAGCATGACGACTCACCTGCACAGATGGAGTTTCCTATTCACATGGTGTGGCCACTGCCCCACCAACTTTTGTCAGATTTGAAGGTTTCCTGGCATTAATATGGCAATTTTTCACCTCAATAATGTAAAACATCCGGCCAATATGGCATTTTGCCCCACCAACGTTTTCTGGGAAGCTCCACCCATGCTCACCTGTACACCGTAGTATAAATATTTGATTCGCCACACACAACATAGGGCATTCGATGCATACCTGATTGCTCTTAAATGGAAATTATTGACTTAAAAAGATTCAAACTGGTCAAATGTTGATGGCACGGCGTAACACATCAATCAACAATCAAACATCGCGATTCGCGATCATAGAAAATCAAAGTTTCTTTCTAAACAAGTACACCCGGCCATAACGAGAGCTGACGTCATCGGTACAAAAGTCCATATAAGGGTGGGCCTTACTAAGGCCCAAATTTTAAAATCACAATTGAATTTCTCTTAGACCAGATAACTGTGTTTGTTTTCAATGTTACCCCCCTAAGTTTCGCTCTATGGCCACTAACTTAGCTATCTCAACTCAAAACTAGTGTTAAGGTGGGAATGTCCCTTTAGAGGGAAATAATGACCTTTTTCCACTAAAATGGAGTTAGCACTTGAAATCGCCAGACGAGATCAAAATATATTGTAAATTCATCACATTTTGCATGAAAACTTTCCTACCGAAAGATATTTCAAGTTAAAGTTGATAAGCGTTCCACACTTTTAACGACCGGTACTTGCACTATTTCTGACCTTTTGTCAAGTACTTTTGGTCCTCATCAAACTGCGGGCTTTTCCCGTATTATTTTTTACGCAATGGAGTGGAAAATATATTGTGCGTTCTGCTTGTTGTGATTATATGCCCGGCGATCTTCTAAAACTAACAGCGATTGGAAAAAGTGGCAATAAAATCGGAAGCTCATCGATGCACATCAACGCGGCATAGTTAGTGGTTGCGACCCTCAATTTTTGAAATTCGATTCATTTGTTTTCAACATTAGGAGTTGTGTATAGTTTGTCTGTGGCTGTATATAACACTATGCTTTATTTTATCATGAAAAATAATAATTTTTCCAAAAAAAACTAACGAACAATAACACAAAACTGGCAATTAAATCAGAAGCTCATCGATGCACATCGACGGCGACCTATTTAGCGTCGGCGATTTGTTTACAAAGTCATTGTCATGCTTCTCGGCGCACTTAACCATCTCGGCGCACTTGGCGAGTTGTTCCTGATTAGTATACCCAAGTCCCGTAGCAGGCTTTGTTAATGACGTCATTGGTGCCATTCTTGTGTAGCATTGCAAAAATATATCTGATTTCAAGTTGAAAGCTAATTAAAAACTTATTCAAATGATTGTTTTTAAGTTTGAATTTTCTTGTTAATCATTATTAAAGGTATTTTATCACTGTATTTCATAGTAGTTGACACTTCAGAAACTTGTGACGTAATAATATTGTATCCAATATGCATTTCCCTCACCTTTTGCCATTGTGGCGCAGTGCCGAGTGCTTTGCGAATACTAGCTTGCCTGGGGTTCAATTCATTCCACTCTTATTTTATTCGAGTTGGTATAGTTTGCATGTTGTTGTTATTCATGACTTATACTGATAGTCAGTCATGCATCACGGATGCTTCACGGATTGCTTCACGGATCAGAGCGCTGCTCGAACGCACGCTAGTAGCGCTTTCGTTCTCCATGGCAACCAGGCGTGAGCCAATGAAAACCCAGAACGTATTCCCTTTCTGGCTTTTGATTGGCTGACGCCTGGTTGCCATGGAGAACGAAAGCGCTACTAGCGGGTGTCCGAGCAGCGCTCAGTTTGATCGGAAATGTCACAGAGGCTCCACAAATGCCGCACTCGATGTTAACAATGGTAGGGAAGGACGAATTTGTCAATGACCTTCATGATGTACACAAGGTACTTGTTTTGTATTTCTTCCAAACTTACAACTTTGAATTTGGGAATAATTGTATTTAATTCTTAAATTTAAATAAAATAATTTAAAAAATATAACGGGAGCCTAAGAAATTGTTGCTAACAAAATCAAAAGGTCATTATTTCCCTTTAAAGGGAAATAATGACCTTTTTCCACTAAAATGGAGTTAGCACTTGAAATCGCCAGACGAGATCAAAATATATTGTAAATTCATCACATTTTGCATGAAAACTTTCCTACCGAAAGATATTTCAAGTTAAAGTTGATAAGCGTTCCACACTTTTAACGACCGGTACTTGCACTATTTCTGACCTTTTGTCAAGTACTTTTGGTCCTCATCAAACTGCGGGCTTTTCCCGTATTATTTTTTACGCAATGGAGTGGAAAATATATTGTGCGTTCTGCTTGTTGTGATTATATGCCCGGCGATCTTCTAAAACTAACCGCGATTGGAAAAAGTGGCAATAAAATCGGAAGCTCATCGATGCACATCAACGCGGCATAGTTAGTGGTTGCGACCCTCAATTTTTGCAATTCGATTCATTTGTTTTCAACATTAGGAGTTGTGTATAGTTTGTCTGTGGCTGTATATAACACTATGCTTTATTTTATCATGAAAAATAATAATTTTTCCCAAAAAAACTAACGAACAATAACACAAAACTGGCAATTAAATCAGAAGCTCATCGATGCACATCGACGGCGACCTATTTAGCGTCGGCGATTTGTTTACAAAGTCATTGTCATGCTTCTCGGCGCACTTACCATCTCGGCGCACTTGGCGAGTTGTTCCTGATTAGTATACCCAAGTCCCGTAGCAGGCTTTGTTAATGACGTCATTGGTGCCATTCTTGTGTAGCATTGCAAAATATATCTGATTTCGAGTTGAAAGCTAATTAAAGACTTATTCAAATTATTGTTAAGTTTGAATTTTCTTGTTAATCATTATTAAAGGTATTTTATCACTGTATTTCATAGTAGTTGACACTTCAGAAACTTGTGACGTAATAATATTGTATCCAATATGCATTTCCCTCACCTTTTGCCATTGTGGCGCAGTGCCGAGTGCTTTGCGAATACTAGCTTGCCTGGGGTTCAATTCATTCCGCTCTTATTTTATTCGAGTTGGTATAGTTTGCATGTTGTTGTTATTCATGACTTATACTGATAGTCAGTCATGCATCACGGATGCTTCACGGATTGCTTCACGGATCATTGCGCTGCTCGAACGCACGCTAGTAGCGCTTTCGTTCTCCATGGCAACCAGGCGTGAGCCAATGAAAAGCCAGAACGTATTCCCTTTCTGGCTTTTGATTGGCTGACGCCTGGTTGCCATGGAGAACGAAAGCGCTACTAGCGGGTGTCCGAGCAGCGCTCAGTTTGATCGGAAATGTCACAGAGGCTCCACAAATGCCGCACTCGATGTTAACAATGGTAGGGAAGGACGAATTTGTCAATGACCTTCATGATGTACACAAGGTACTTGTTTTGTATTTCTTCCAAACTTACAACATTGAATTTGGGAATAATTTTATTTAATTCTTAAATTTAAATAAAATAATTTTAAAAATATAACGGGAGCCTAAGAAATTGTTGCTAACAAAATCAAAAGGTCATTATTTCCCTTTAAACGTTGCACGCCCGCCAGCTCGTGAAGCTCAGTCGGGAGAGTGCTGAGCTTACAATCTAACCCACCCTGGCAAGGTGGGTTCGAGCCGCTTCGGCGCTCGCTATTTGGGTCCTCGTGAGTATGACTTGCGGCCGGTGGCAGCGGCCGCGTTCAAGGCCAGGCGAAGCCAGAGAGCCGGGTGGGCCGTCCTCAGTCGTAAGGGTACGTTAAACTGTTGCCTCTAAATTCTACCGGTGACTGGAATCACGCGATCGGGTGGTGGGGTCAGGGCCTGCGCAACAAGCTTAGCTCAGCATGGGTCCTGATCCCGAAAATCCATCCCATCAAAACTTCGGACTCAATTTACACATATACAAAATGGTTTCGACAATACCGGTGCATCCCGCGCGCAGTACGTATATACGAACGTATATGTACAACATACCAGACACTATTGGGCACGATATTTTGGAAGGCGTTTAAGATAAATGTCTGCGGCGCCTGCGCTATGAGAGACAACCGGATTGGCCGGCGGCCCACGACGCAGGCAGTCGTCTCGCATACTCCGCCATCGAACAGCTGGTCCAGGCACACGGCCTCAGCATGGAGCCCATGCGGAGGCTGTCGGGATCTGAGACTTGTAGATGAGCTGGAGAACGATAAGCAATCATTTGGCTGAAGTGGGTAGTTCGCGGGTAGCAGCATTTTTAACTTTTCAAAAAAGGAAAGTTTTAACCCGTATTTCAGTGACTGCGCTTTCATTTCAGCAATATCATTCAAGTTTATTGCATGAATTTGCATAATTTAAAGGTTTTTGCTTTAATTTTATTGAATCCCAAAATAGTACAATTTATGTTGAGGGTAGTTGTGGGTAGTTGACAGCTTATTTGAGCACGGGGATAGTGGTGGGTATTTGAACAGTGTTTGCGGCGCGGCGCGGGTAGTCACAGGCCTGAAAAGTGGCAGCTCTAGTACCTAATCTTTTATTTATTTATTTATTTATTTATTTATTTATTTATTTATTTATTTAACATCATCGCCGACGGGGTGAACCATTTATGGGCGAAGTCACACAGGTAAAACCACACGCATTCACATACTTAAAAGATCACATTACATCCCTCACCCATAACCATCTATACCTATAATAATACAAAAGATCACCTAGAAGATCCTCTATAATACAAAAGCGATGGTTAAAAGCTGTTAAATGACACAAATGGATTTAAAATATAAAAATAAAATACGAAATAAGAAATATGTGATGAAATAGTGAAGATAAAATAGAATAGCAAAAATGAAGACAAAGGTAAAAATGAAAACGAATATAAAATTAAATAGAAATAAAAAGTAACAATAGTTACACACAGCAATACCTATCACATTTCGACACCGGTGACAAATAAAACGTACATAGCGCGTATAGACTACCTACTTACAATGAAGCGACATATGACCTTACTTTGCCACGAAATGATGAGAGACTAGAGAGTGTCTGAGAACAGGTCCACCGTGGAACATTTATCTACGAGCCTATTAGCCAGTCTAGGCAGCCTCACAAAAATGCCTTCTCTCACAGTTGACAACCTGGCATATGGAATGCTGAACAGAGTTCGAGATTGTTGTCTTGTGGCGCGGCAGGGTACATTGAGTGAGAATGACTGTAATATAAATGATGAACGGATTTTACCAGTGAAAACGTTACGCAAAAACATGATATCGTATTGAGTTCTACGCGCAGATACAGACACTAAGCTAAAATGTTTCAGTAAGTCACAATACACAAGCGACGACGACTGAGAGCGCACCTGAGCGTTGAGCCACATTACAAACTTATGCTCTATCCTTTCCAATTGAATGACATGAGATGAAGCGGCGCCTCCCCAAATCACGCTACAGTACTCCAAGTTGGAGCGAACGTGTGCGCAGTACGAAGCAATGACGGATCGGTCATTGAGATATCCTCTGGGGCTGGCTTTTTGGAAATCGTTGAACTTTGCGCACATATAACAGCAAGTATTGGTCTGATTGCATTTCTTTAGCGGCATCCGGCAGAGCGGTTGATTTGTGACAGATTACATAATCAAAGTTTTGCAATCGACCGGTAAACAAAGAAACTAAGCGCGATCTAAGCTTCAGGCACGCGCGCACTTATGTTGTGTACGGCGGCCGGCCGGCCGCGTCCCCCGCCTTCTACGTCACAGCGACTCCGGGGTCGCGGCTACTAGATTAGTGTTATTCACCACTTTTTCGGCCGGAGTGTTCTACCTGGTTTATACCAAGGCCCTATAACAACGTTTATACAGCCTTGGGTGTACTTATACGGCCTTGGTTAGCTCTTGGTGGCTCGGCTTAGGTGGTCGTTCGGGGGTGGATGTTGCTTCGACAAAACGGATACAAATATTGATTGAAAATGTTCTCAACTGGGTAAGATGTAATCCTGTTATATGTCTGACAGCGACATTTAAAACACTTGCAGTCCCATAAACTGTTTGTAGGGGTTTTAACTTTTAATTTTCTGTGAATGATTCTAAAATCAAGTACAATGTAGGAGGGCCCGGTAACGGTGGGGCTGGCGTCACCGTCGCGGCCGGGCAATCAAATAAAGGTTCAAGGTTACTATCACTGTTGTTGGTCTTGAGTCATAGGGAAGCTTTATTACGTCACCAGATACGAGCGAATCTTAGGCCGCCCCGATTTAATAGCTACGAGCGGTAGGCCGAACCGATCGGAATTAATGAAACTAAACTAACCTAATCTAACCTAACCCCGCCATTAGGTCCGATCGAGTCGGCCTACAGCTCGTAGCCATTAAGTCCGATCGGGTGGGACTACAGCTCGTAGCCATTAAGTCCGATCGGGACGAAACCTACTGCTCGTAGCCATTAAAGGAAATAGTTCACCTTCGGAACATTTTTCAGAACACGATTTTATTATATTTTGTAATACAGTTTCTTTTTTTATTTTCAAAAATGGTCCTACAGTGCGCCAATTCAGGACAGAAGGTCGTAAATGATTAAAGGAAATAGTTCACCTTCAACATGGGATTTTGAACTGAAATAGTAGTTTTGTAGCCCGTGTTGAGAAATCCTTATCTGCAACTTTTCTTGTCTGAAAAGACTCTCCAGCCGAAGATATTTGACTTTTTGGCGAAGGAATGCGGCGCATATATGATATACCGTACCGTCTGAGAGTGCCAGCACTACCAGGGCGCATGCGCAGACCAATAACGCACACCATAACATTAATAATTTACGACCTTTTGTCCTGAATTGGCGCGATGTAGGACCATTTTTGAAAAGAAAAAAAGAAACTGTATTAAAAAATATAATAAAATCGTGTTCTGAAAATTTCCGAAGGTGAACGCGGCCGGTCAACACGCAGCTGGAGGTCATCAGGCCTATGATGTTGCATGGTAAGAATGACCTTCAAATCTATAAAGTTAGCATTGGGGCCCTACCAATCATTTGCTGGACATGACGCCCCTGTCCAGGTGTTCATGTACATGATGACTGAGTATTAGTAGGTGTCATTATTCTAAGCGTTGTTCGGACACACGCTAGCGGCCGCTAGTAGCGCTAGTAGCGCTTTCGGTCTCCATGGCAACCAGGCGTCAGCCAATGAAAAGCCAGAATGGGAATACGTCATGATAGGAACCGTGGACCCTGCGGAGAGGCTATTTCTGCTAGTGGAAAATCGCAGAATCGGCGAAAGCGCTAGCGGATGTGTTTCAATAGTGGCGCATGAGACAAATCAAACTGAAATGAAAACAAACAGATGTGATGTGCCCCTGAAGCAGTCTGGAAGTGCTTCTGTGAGTTCTGTCTGGTTTCCAGCTGCGTCTGTTTCCGTGACGTAATTGTGACGTCAGCTAGCGAAAAGCGCTAGTAGCGTGTGCCGAACAGCGCTCCGTACTCTGTAGTACTGTAGGTGGCACCTCTGCCGCTGCGACGGCAGCGCCACCTATGTCCTGTTTTGGCACTGGTGCTTCTATCGCCGCCGCTAGGATCGCTAGCGGCCCGCATAGTGTCAAATAATGTATGTATAAAGGTATATATCATTCTTGTCATGTTATTCATTATTCAAACTTTACTTATTTAAATTATCATATGTCAATTACTTATCATCTTCATTATAAACCACATGTTAAAATCCCATCTAAATATGTTTCACTATGACAATGTCCGGCCTTCCGTTTGACGCCGTCATCGCGACCGGACGCGCCCGCTCTTGCTCCGAATACATTCAGTACAAATCCCAACCAACCGTGTTGACGCGAGTGATAGTACGGCGAGTACTACAGTACTAACCAAGGTTGCTATAACAAAAGGTTAGGCAGATCATACGTCACTGATTCTGAAGCTGTATGAATGTACTAAGGCTGTATGACCAAGACTTTATGACTGGGACTATATGACCAAACTGACCTGGTTTTGGAATCAGCACATCTCTACCAATCCATAAAGGCAAGGCAAGCCAACATTTTCCCAGTAGGATCTTCATGGGGCCATCCCCAAAACACTGATTTCCCTGTTGGCTCGTGTGTTGAAGGCCACAGACTATAACTTTAGTGACATCACTTAGGAATGTCAAACATTTGGCGGGGGCTGGTACTAACTACTATTGCATATAACTCTGATAGTACTGTTATTGATGAGTGTTGATACACTATTCAATCAATATTTATTATGGTGAGCTCAATATCACTCACCTGTGTGTTGCTATGGAAGTGAAGTGAACTGCTGGTTAAAGGAAATAGTTCACCTTCGGAAAATTTTTCAGAACACGATTTTATTATATTTTTTAATAGTTCCTTTTTTTCTTTTTAAAAATGGTCCTACATCGCGCCAATTCAGGACAGAAGGTTGTAAATTATTGATTTTATGGTGTGCGTTATTGGTCTGCGCATGCTCCATGGCAGTGCTGGCACTTTCAGACGGTACGGTACATCATATATGCGCCGTATTCCTTCGCCAAAAAGTCAAATATCTTCGGCTGGAGTCTTTTCAGCCAAGACAAGTTCCAGATAAGGATTTCTCAACACGGGCTACACAACTGCTATTTCAGTTCAAAACTCATGTTGAAGGTGAACTATTTCCTTTAAAATATTTTTTGAGCTCTGACCTGAGCTTGTGCGACGCACGCATTACTTCAAAATTATCAGGCCCCGGACCGCCCGGAGGGAGCTCAGTGATTTCCTTAAAGTTGAGGCCCGGCCCATGGCCCATAGGGCCAGCCCGGCCCATGGCGAACTCTGGTTCAAAGCCCGGCGAAGGCGCGATTTTATATATCGAATCAATGTTGCGTTTCAACCATAAATGTTCGATATCGACGTCGATTCAACAACACTTGTTATGTTATGCCCATGGTTAGGTTAGGTTAGTGCTATGGATAAATATTAAAAGTGGCTAACAAAAAATATATAGTCAATATTTGCCTTTCAACGTCTATTCAATGTCAAAACTACCAGCTTGTGTTACTAGTGAGTCAATTGAGTCGAGTCAGTTCTTCGGCTGTTGAGTCAGACTTGAGTCGACTAAAAAAACGAGTCGTTACAAGTCTGTCTGCAGCTATATGTGGAGGTGTTACGTACTATAAATAGCCAAAGGAGATTCCGATGAGTTTGATAGTTTGAGTGCTGTAGTGGCCTGGGCATCAACGCAGTCGACTGCAGGTTTGCATAAGCATCCACACACAATTCAACCGTCCCAGTTACACCCAACATATCAACCACATGTTTTGGTTTGAGGCCACTAATCTCCCCCCCCCCCTGTGGGAAGAGCTGGAGGCAATACATTCCTCAAAAGCAACACGATCTCCCCCCCCCCCAGACTGAGAGGGAAGACGTGGTCCCAACGGAGCAAGTCGGCTTTCGCCGGGGAGGTCCGCGGAGGAGAACCTGGCCCGGCTGATCCAGACCAGCCAGGACGGCTGGAAAAGGGCTAAGCCCCGGGGGCGACCGGTAGACGGCGTCACGGCCGACAAGTTTGTCCTCGTCGCGTACGAATTCAATCGCGCCTACGATGTAATCGACCATCGAATGCTGAGGCTGAAGCTGATGAGGCTGGGCCTGCCCACCTGCCTGGTGCACTGGGTCTGGGCCTTCCTCCGTGACCGATGGGCGTCTGTGGAGGTAAACGACACCCGGAGTGCCGAGCGCATCTTCTGTGCCGGCCTCCCGCAGGGTAGCGTCCTGCGCTGGCGCCGACGCTATACACGCTTTGGGCTGCCGACCTCGTGCCGGAGCTGAGGGACACACCGGGGCCCCGGTCTACATGTACGCCGATGACACGGCAACTCTCAGCAACGGCTGCTCGATTGAGCTGGCACGCGCGAGAGCTCAGAAGTCGGCCGACATCATCTCTTCCTGGGCGGTGCGGTGGAAAATGAAGGTGGCAGGTGAGAAGACGCAGGCCATCGTACTGTCGCAATGGGCTCGGGACGCGAAGAACCTGACGGTGAAGGTTGCCGGGGTTCCGGTGGAGGCCGGGCTCCGCCTCCTCGGGGTCACGTTCGACCGCCTGCTACACTTCGGCCCCCCACTACGCTGAACTCCGCCGCAAGGTCAGACCGCGAACCGCTCAGCTCTCAGGAAGCTGGCCGGCAGGACAAGGGGACTCTTCGAACAACAACTACGCACCATCGCCAACGGCTACGTCCGGGGAGCGCTGGAGTACGCCGCCTCCACCTCCATCCACGCTCTCATGTCTGAGGCCGGGATGATGGACGCCCAGTCCTTGCTGCTAGGACGGTCGGCCTCCCTGCCGGAGGGGGACCCGCTGAGGTCTATCGGCGAGACGGACCCCCCTGCCGGAGGGGGACCCGCTGAGGTCCATCGGCGAGACGGACCCACCAAGGCGCCTCAGCACCACGACTGGGTGGAGAGAAGTGGGCGGCTCAGCCCTGAGCATGGCCGGCGCGCGGGACGTGCCGATTGAAGCCCGTCTTCACCACACCTTTCCACCATGGAGCGACAGCGCCGCCGTCTGCTTCCACCTGGATCTGGACCCCCAAGCCCAACGGAGCGCACCGGAGACGGTCCGCCGAGACGCGCCTACATGAGCTCCCGACGAGCCCCGTCTGGGTATGGTCGGACGGATCGGCCGACGCCGGCGTCGCCAACGGCGGCGGTGGCGCGCTGGTCCTCCCCCCGGACGGGGAGGCGCGGAAGATCCGCGTCCCGGCGGGCCGCGTCTGTTCCAGCACGAGCGCGGAGCTCACCGCGCTGCTCGCGGCGCTGGAGGCGGTCCGCGAGCTGCCTCTCCACGAGGGCCTGCCAGTGGTCGCCTGTCTGGATTCAAAGGAAGCGCTGTTACTGTTGTCTGGAGGCACGGCGGCGCAGACCTCGGCGATGGGTCCAGAATATGGACGCAGCTCCGCAGGCTGGAGGCTTCCGGCTGCACCGTGCACCTCCAGTGGGTGCCGGGGCACTGCGGCCTACCAGGCAACGAGAGCGCGGACGTACTGGCAAAGGAGGCAGCCACCCTCACTCAGATGACGACGCCAGTCGACGTCCGCACCCTCACCCGAACCGTCACAAGGGCCGCCAGGAAAATCTGGCAGGCTGGCTGGCCGGACGGGTGGTACCGGTCCATCATGGGGACCGAGCCCCACCCCCACCAGTCCGCGCCGCAACCCGAGATGAGGCGGTGGACGTCCACCACCTCCGAGCGGGACACTGGGGACGCTTGGAGCAAAACCTTCACCGCATCGGACGCCGACCTACCGAGGACTGCCCCCCAGTACAACGACGCCGGCTGCCCAGCGGGCCTGTGCCTCGTGTGTAAGGAGGCCGCCGACACGCCGGCGCACATCCTGTTGCGCTGCCCGTGCCTGTGCGGCCCTCGCCTCCGTGCGCTGGGCAACATATACGCCACGGAGCGCGACCTACGGCGCGACGACGTGGTGGCGGCCTTGGCCGCCGGCTACGCGGCCCACAAGAGCCGTGTGGCTACATCACCGCCTCGACGGTGACCAGGAGGAACAACAACACCACCACCAGGCATCCCCATTCCGATACTTACATATGGTGTTGGCCTCTTGCCACAGTGTATACTGAACTACACATAATTGGCCCGCTGGATTCCGACATCTGAACGACTGTCAGTACACCGCAGAACGTGATAGAACGTGACCAACAAACAAACTCGACTGTCAGTACACCGCAGAACGGGATAGAACGTGACCAACAAACAAACTCGTACATACATTTATTACAGTCACTACATCATGGCTTTCCAAGCCGGACACGGGTGGCCGGACGACATCAGCTGCAATCACCCTGCTTTGGTGATTGATTTTACACCAGTATCATCGTACGAAGGAAGGAAATTCGATGCATGACGTCATGCCAGCAACAAGCCACAGATACTGCATCGTATGTAGCCAGTCACACAACTTCGTCTGAAGTTAAAAACTAACTTTTCTCATGACAGTGGTCAGCAAATCACGAACATGCAGCACAATTACACGCAGCGTTGATATGTATGCTAAGGCAATCGTTTCGTGCAACTTTCACGATATAGAAAGCAATAGGAAACTAAATTGATTGCAGCTGAGTTCCAGACTGGTTACTGATTCAACTTTTTGGGAACGATTCAATCATGATTCATTTTGTAATCTGAATGATTCAATCGCCGTTCGATTCACGGATACAATTTTTATAATTGATTCTTTCCAATTCAAAGGATCAAAACAAATATTTTAATCGATTCAAGTTTGATTCAACATTTAAATATATGTGGTTAATTTATATCAAATCAATACAAATGGAAACATACATATATATAATCATTACAAGATTGTCACAGCAACTATTTCAGAGTTCGAGCTCGAGCAACTATTTCAGTATAAATGAATGTAGCAACTGAGACTGCATGTATTTGCACAATTTATCAGTGTACTTAAATTGTTAAGAATCGTTAAATCTTTAGATTCAATCAGCCTTGATTTGATGCGGGTGTGATTCAATCACGATTCATGAATCAAAAGATCTGGTGGTGAATTAATTATTTTTAGATTCAAATAATTTTGATTGCACGATTCCAATCGATTCGATCAGTGTCCAATCAATAACCAGTCTGCTGAGTTCATTCATTGACTAAATATCCACACATTTATGGCTTCACACATTGCTTCCCATGACTAACCACAGCAAAAAAAAATGTATAGAAAATGCGCACACCAGGAACAAACGAAATTCTGGAATGTGCTATTCCCTTGCATGGAAAATTGACATAGCAAAGAATAATAAAGAACGGCCAACTTTAAAACATCACTCCAAAGACGTTCAAATAAATATTCGCACCTCCAACATCGAGACCACACAAAAGCCTCCGCACGGAATGTTAGGCAAATTACCATTCACCACGTCATTGGGTCCGACTTTGTAAAACAGTACAATAGTGACACCGTCAAACACCGACTACGAAGACCGCTACCGCACCCAACCGACACCCACAAGGACAACATACTGACGACTGACAACTGACATTACCTGGCCAGGCCGACCGAGCCGGCGCGACTATCGCCCTGATGACGTCACGCCCGTCAAGGGCAGCCATATTCACGGCCACACCTTGGCGAACAGCTCCATGAACGAGTCGTATATCATGAACGTGATGGCCACGTCAAGACAGACCCGCGACATGCGCGGGATGGTACCCTTGTAGAAGGCGGTCGGGCCCTCGTGGACCCAGATCTGGCGGCAGCAGTCCCACGTGCTCTTGTACTTGTGCGCCTCCAGACCCTGCATGCGCGTCTTGATGACGTCGATCGGCGTGTTTGCGAACACGGACGCCGCGCCGGCGACGGCGCCGAACCCGCCTGTAATCACACACACACACACA
>JAXIVJ010007483.1:5000-60606 GCA_036785665.1 Chirona hameri | reverse complement strand
ATATATATATATATATATATATATATATATATATATATATATATATATATATATATATATATATATATATATATATATATATAGTATATATATATATATATATATATTATATATATATATATATATATATATATATATATATATATATATATATATATATATATATATATATATATATATATATATATATATATATATATATATATATATATATATATATATATATATATATATATATATATATATATATATATATATATATATATATATATATATATATATATATATATATATATATATATATATATATATATATATATATATATATATATATATATATATATATATATATATATATATATATATATATATATATATATATATATATATATATATATATATAATATATATATATATATATATATATATATATATATATATATATATATATATATATATATATATATATATATATATATATATATATATATATATATATATATATATATATATATATATATATATATATATATATATATATATATATATATATATATATATATATATATATATATATATATATATATATATATATATATATATATATATATATATATATATATATATATATATATATATATATATATATATATATATATATATATATATATATATATATATATATATATATATATATATATATATATATATATATATATATATATATATATATATATATATATATATATATATATATATATATATATATATATATATATATATATATATATATATATATATATATATATATATATATATATATATATATATATATATATATATATATATATATATATATATATATATATATATATATATATATATATATATATATATATATATATATATATATATATATATATATATATATATATATATATATATATATATATATATATATATATATATATATATATATATATATATATATATATATATATATATATATATATATATATATATATATATATATATATATATATATATATATATATATATATATATATATATATATATATATATATATATATATATATATATATATATATATATATATATATATATATATATATATATATATATATATATATATATATATATATATATATATATATATATATATATATATATATATATATATAGGTAGGCAGGCAGGCAGGCAGGCAGGCAGGCAGGCAGGCAGGCAGGCAGGCAGGCAGGCAGGCAGGCAGGCAGGCAGGCAGGCAGGCAGGCAGGCAGGCAGGCAGGCAGGCAGGCAGGCAGGCAGGCAGGCAGGCAGGCAGGCAGGCAGGCAGGCAGGCAGGCAGGCAGGCAGGCAGGCAGGCAGGCAGGCAGGCAGGCAGGCAGGCAGGCAGGCAGGCAGGCAGGCAGGCAGGCAGGCAGGCAGGCAGGCAGGCAGGCAGGCAGGCAGGCAGGCAGGCAGGCAGGCAGGCAGGCAGGCAGGCAGGCAGGCAGGCAGGCAGGCAGGCAGGCAGGCAGGCAGGCAGGCAGGCAGGCAGGCAGGCAGGCAGGCAGGCAGGCAGGCAGGCAGGCAGGCAGGCAGGCAGGCAGGCAGGCAGGCAGGCAGGCAGGCAGGCAGGCAGGCAGGCAGGCAGGCAGGCAGGCAGGCAGGCAGGCAGGCAGGCAGGCAGGCAGGCATACATACATACATACATACATACATACATACATACATACATACATGTATTATGCATGCATGCATGCATGCATGCATGCATATATATATATATATATATATATATATATATATATATATATATATATATATATATATATTATTTTTGAGAGAACAAATATTGCAAATATGCCCCTAAAAATATAGTGGGCCAAATCCGGTGAGTTTTTTTTTTGGTGGGGGTACCTTATGCCCTTGATCAAAAATTGCGCCCCCCCCCCCCCCCCTCCCTGGAGTGAATTCTGGGTACGTCACTGGTTAGATTGGGGTATCCACAATTTTAGAAGGTGACCTCGTGTCCGTGAAGAGCTTACTTAGTGAACATGCTGTCAGCATGGAACTAAAATAATGAATGACCTGTGATGATTTTCCAGTATTGTGTAAGGTCTGATCGTAAAAGTCTACCTTGAATGGAGAAAAGCTTAAAGGGAAATAATGACCTTTTTCCACAAAAATGAAGTTATTACTTGAAATCGACAGAAGAGACCAAAATCGATCACATTTTGCATATAAACATGCCTACCGAAAGATATTTCAAGTTAATGTTGATAAGCGCTTATAACGGTCGGTACCCAGCAAGTACTCGTTATCGAATTCAGTAAATTAGCCTCCCTACGCATTGTTATTTATCATGAAGGTATGCAAAGCAATTTGTTTCATGCACTTCATCTTTTGCGAATATGTGCCAAACTGTTATGAACAATCAACCAATGGACATCGGGCCCTGATTTGCGCTTATAACGCACATGTACGGTCTCTGCTCGAGTACGGCAGTGTAATATGGGCAGGTGCAGCTGTCACCCATCTAAAGCGTCTCGAGCGTGTCCAGCACAAGTTTTTGAGGCGGCTAGCCTCCAGTTCGGATCGACCATGTACTGACCTAGGCTATGAGGCGCTTTTAGCTCATTTTAACATGTGTTCTATGAAAGCGAGATTTATCCAGCATGACTTGTTTTTACAAAATGTATATCAAGGCCGCATTGAGTGTCCTCATCTCGTGTCGACATTCCGCCTGTCCGTGCTGCCGCGGCCAACTCGCAACTCTTCCCTTTGGGCCATACCTTTTGCCAGAGTAAATAACGTCCTTCGCAGCCTTCTCTGTCGTGTCCCAACACATACCAACCAGACTTGTCAATGATTCAATGTGAATCGACTACTTTTGATTGAATCATTCTTATTTCAAATGAATGACTCATGAATCGATTCACCTCATGCGCAAACCTGTTGTGAGTCACTGATTGAATCATTCATACAGAGAAAATAGGCTGATTGAATCATTCATTGCTCAACGAATCATTCTTTTTTGGTCGAACAGCATAAACTGTCCACAAAATATGCCAGCGGCCCAGCATTCATCTGTGCCCTGTGGACAAACCAGGCACTTATTGGCCAATTATATGAGCTCTGTGTCCTGAGCTGTAGCCTGTAATTCATCTATGCGTAAAGAAAGCGAGGCTTTGTGTCCAACTCCAGTGGGCACAAAGCCACTGTTTAATCAGCCCTAACTAGGTGAATACCTTGGAACTGGTAGGGTTGTGGTAGGTACCTAAATACTTAAAAAAGGTAACTAACTCATACTTTGGTTCATAAACCACACAGTACACGCACACCTTTTTCACACGAAACATTATCAAAAGGTACCCACCTTTTCCTAATTTCTAGGCTATACCATATACAAAACTAAATCATAAACAAACATTTGCATGACCTCCGCATGTCCCAAATATCACTGTCGCATCGGCGCCGCTTTATTCCACATCATGCTTTATACAAAATAATACCTAATGCAAAATCAAAATAAATGTTCTATTCGCTTAAAAAAGTGAAACGTAAAGTCATTAATGCTTTTGGAACTAGGAATTTGCAATTATAATAAATATTATAAATATCATTTTATAATCAAAATAAACAACACACGTGTCCAATTGGCTCACATTCACATTCACATTCGGAAATACATTCGCGGACTATTTGGACTGGCTTCAAAATTGGTACACAGATAGATCACGACCTAGTGATCATTCTGGTAAAATCTTAGAGCCGCACATTCGCAATCAAAGGAGTTAGACAAAGGAGTCGACACTTCCCTTTAATGTTGAGTGATTGAATCAATATTGAACCATTCATTATGGTAATGTTGAGTGATTGAATCATGATTGAATAATTCATTATGGTAATGTTGAGTGATTGAATCATGATTGAATCATTCATTATGGTAATGTTGAGTGATTGAATCATGATTGAATCATTCATTATGGTCCGTGAATCACTGTGAATCGACTCATGACAAATATGAATCATTGACAAATCTGATACCAACTCCTTTCTTAGATCCTGTACGTCCGCTGATTTCTTCACTGCAACACGCTATTCCTTCTTGACCAGCGTTCGAAAGTTCGCGAGTGGTGGCGGCACGTGATCCGCTGCGTGTGAATGCGAACTATGTGCAATATTATGTATTTATTTGTGTACTTTGCCTGAACGTATGATGTATTTTGCCAAACATTGTGTCTTTTTTACTATGTGACTACACTTATTAGTGGGCATGGTGTATGTTGGTGTTTTTCTATTAATAAACCATAAACAAGCATTTGAAAAAGTGCATTTAAATCGGCAGTTTAGTTTGGCCTCGGACGGCGACCTATTTAGTGTATGCGATTTGTTGAGAGGTAATTCAACGAGAGGTATTCAACGTTGAACAGATTGATACAAAAACGCCAGAGATGTCGCGTTTCCAATAGTGGAGGGAAAACACCGATAATGAACTCCGAAAGAAGTATATGTACTTGCTTTTTAATTTGTTCAAACTTACAACTTTGAATTAGGCAATAATTGTATTTCATTCTTAAATTTAGATCCCATCATTTGTATACCCATAACGGTAGCCTAAGAAATTGTTGCTAACAAATCACGTCATTATTTCAAATCGTTCACTATATAGTCTTTTGTCTCTAGTCCAGTAACTTCTTTTGTCCATCTTCGTTGAATAGACTCCAAAGTTTGTAAATCCTGGTGGTACCCAGTGATCCACAGGATGTCTACCCAGTCTGTCTCTGTCTGTCTCTGTCTGTCTCTGTATGTCTCTGTATGTCTCTGTATGTCTCTGTATGTCTGTGTGTAAGTCTGTATGTATAGGTATGCAATTATCCCTGTTTGTACCTCTGTCTGAATCTCTGTCTAAATGTATGTTTGTCTGTTTGTCTATCTACAATTATCTCCGTATGTCTATCTACAAGTCTGTCTGAATGTGTTTGTAGTCTGTCTGTACGTCCGTCTGTTTGTCTACCTGTGTGCCGTCTGGCCGTTGCAGGCTGGGCTGGCCGCACCGGACCTGGCCAGCCTGGTGTCCACTGTCGTCCGCCATCCAGACACGGAACCCCACACGCTGGAGGCGGTGGCTGGACTGCTGGGCCGCTGTCGGCCCGAGCTGACCGTGCGGGCACTGCGCGCCGCCGCCGACCTGCTGCTGGCCGCCGCCGACACCGACTGGGACCGGGTGGCCGCCCTGCAGACCAGGTCAGACTCCCTGTGGCCACAGACAGCGGCGCCCTCTGACGACCGAGCTGGTATCTCTGATCAGAGCCTGCCGGCGGGGCGGGTTACCGAGACGGCATCTATGTGCCGTGTGCCGTGTGTTGAACAGTCTGACTGGGACAGACGTGTGCCGTGTGTTGAACAGTCTGACTGGGACAGACGTGTGCCGTATGTTGTACAGTCTGACTGGGACAGACGTGTGCCGTGTGTTGAACAGTCTGACTGGGACAGACGTGTGCCGTGTGTTGTACAGTCTGACTGGGACAGACGTGTGTTGTACAGTCTGACTGGGACAGACGTGTGCCGTGTGTTGAACAGTCTGACTGGGACAGACGTGTGCCGTGTGTTGAACAGTCTGACTGGGACAGACGTTTGTCGTGTGCCGTGTGTTGAACAGTCTGACTGGGACAGACGTGTGCCGTGTGTTGAACAGTCTGACTGGGACAGACGTGTGCCGTGTGTTGTACAGTCTGACTGGGACAGACGTGTGTCGTGTGCCGTGTGTTGAACAGTCTGACTGGGACAGACGTTTGTCGTGTGCCGTGTGTTGAACAGTCTGACTGGGACAGACGTGTGCCGTGTGTTGTACAGTCTGACTGGGACAGACGTGTGCCGTGTGTTGTACAGTCTGACTGGGACAGACGTGTGTCGTGTGCCGTGTGTTGAACAGTCTGACTGGGACAGACGTGTGCCGTGTGTTGAACAGTCTGACTGGGACAGACGTGTGCCGTGTGTTGAACAGTCTGACTGGGACAGACGTGTGCCGTGTGTTGTACAGTCTGACTGGGACAGACGTGTGCCGTGTGTTGTACAGTCTGACTGGGACAGACGTGTGCCGTGTGTTGAACAGTCTGACTGGGACAGACGTGTGCCGTGTGTTGAACAGTCTGACTGGGACAGACGTGTGCCGTGTGTTGAACAGTCTGACTGGGACAGACGTGTGCCGTGTGTTGTACAGTCTGACTGGGACAGACGTGTGCCGTGTGTTGTACAGTCTGACTGGGACAGACGTGTGCCGTATGTTGTACAGTCTGACTGGGACAGACGTGTGCCGTGTGTTGAACAGTCTGACTGGGACAGACGTGTGCCGTGTGTTGAACAGTCTGACTGGGACAGACGTGTGCCGTGTGTTGTACAGTCTGACTGGGACAGACGTGTGTTGTACAGTCTGACTGGGGCAGACGTGTGCCGTGTGTTGTACAGTCTGCCTGGGACAGACGTTTACTGTGTGTTGTACAGTCTGACAGGGACAGACGTGTGCCGTGTGTTGTACAACCTGACTGGGACAGACGTGTGCCGTGTGTTGTACAGTCTGACTGGGACATACGTGTGCCGTGTGTTGTACAGTCTGACTGGGACAGATGTGTGTTGTACAGTCTGACTGAGACAGACGTGTGCCGTGTGTTGTACAGTCTGACTGGGACAGACGTGTGCCGTGTGTTGAACAGTCTGACTGGGACAGACGTGTGCCGTTTGTTGTACAGTCTGACTGGACATACGTGTGTCGTGTGTTGTACAGTCTGACTGGGACAGACGTGTGCCGTATGTTGTACAGTCTGACTGGGACAGACGTGTGCCGTGTGTTGTACAGTCTGACTGGGACAGACGTGTGCCGTGTGTTGTACAGTCTGACTGGGACAGACGTGTGCCGTGTGTTGTACAGTCTGACTGGGACAGACGTGTGCCGTGTGTTGTACAGTCTGACTGGGACAGACATGTGCCGTATGTTGTACAGTCTGACTGGGACAGACGTGTGCCGTGTGTTGAACAGTCTGACTGGGACAGACGTGTGCCGTGTGTTGTACAGTCTGACTGGGACAGACGTGTGTTGTACAGTCTGACTGGGGCAGACGTGTGCCGTGTGTTGTACAGTCTGACTGGGACAGACGTGTGCCGTGTGTTGTACAGTCTGACTGGGACAGACGTGTGCCGTGTGTTGTACAGTCTGGCTGGGACATACGTGTGCCGTGTGTTGTACAGTGTGACTGGGACAGACGTGTGCCGTATGTTGTACAGTCTGACTGGGACAGACGTGTGCCGTGTGTTGTACAGTCTGACTGGGACAGACGTGTGCCGTGTGTTGTACAGTCTGACTGGGACCGACGTGTGTTGTACAGTCTGACTGGGACCGACGTGTGCCGTATGTTGTACAGTCTGAATGGAACAGACGCGTGCTGTGTGTTGTACAGTCTGACTGGGACAGACGTGTGCCGTGTGTTGTTCAGTCTGACTGGGACAGACGTGTGCCGTGTGTTGTACAGTCTGACTGGGACAGACGTGTGCCGTGTGTTGTACAGTCTGACTGGGACAGACGTGTGCCGTGTGTTGTACAGTCTGACTGGGACAGACGTGTGCCGTATGTTGTACAGTCTGACTGGGACAGACGTGTGCCGTGTGTTGTACAGTCTGACTGGACAGACGTGTGCCGTATGTTGTACAGTCTGACTGGGGCAGACGTGTGCCGTATGTTGTACAGTCTGACTGGGACAGACGTGTGCCGTGTGTTGTACAGTCTGACTGGGACAGACGTGTGCCGTATGTTGTACAGTCTGACTGGGACAGACGTGTGTTGTACAGTCTGACTGGGACAGACGTGTGCCGTGTGTTGTACAGTCTGACTGGGACAGACGTGTGTTGTACAGTCTGACTGGGACAGACGCGTGCCGTGTGTTGTACAGTCTGACTGGGACAGACGTGTGCCGTGTGTTGTACAGTCTGACTGGGACAGACGTGTGCCGTGTGTTGTACAGTCTGACTGGGACAGACGCGTGCCGTGTGTTGTACAGTCTGACTGGGACAGACGTGTGCCGTGTGTTGTACAGTCTGACTGGGACAGACGTGTGCCGTGTATTGTACAGTCTGACTGGGACAGACGCGTGCCGTGTGTTGTACAGTCTGACTGGGACAGACGTGTGTCGTGTGCCGTGTGTTGTACAGTCTGACTGGGACAGACGTGTGCCGTGTGTTGTACAGTCTGACTGGGACAGACGTGTGCCGTATGTTGTACAGTCTGACTGGGACAGACGTGTGCCGTGTGTTGTACAGTCTGACTGGGACAGACGTGTGTCGTGTGCCGTGTGTTGTACAGTCTGACTGGGACAGACGCGTGCCGTGTGTTGTACAGTCTGACTGGGACAGACGTGTGTCGTGTGCCGTGTGTTGTACAGTCTGACTGGGACAGACGCGTGCCGTGTGTTGTACAGTCTGACTGGGACAGACGTGTGTCGTGTGCCGTGTGTTGTTCAGTCTGACTGGGACAGACGTGTGCCGTGTGTTGTACAGTCTGACTGGGACAGACGCGTGCCGTGTGTTGTACAGTCTGACTGGGACAGACGTGTGTCGTGTGCCGTGTGTTGTTCAGTCTGACTGGGACAGACGTGTGCCGTGTGTTGTACAGTCTGACTGGGACAGACGCGTGCCGTGTGTTGTACAGTCTGACTGGGACAGACGTGTGTCGTGTGCCGTGTGTTGTACAGTCTGACTGGGACAGACGCGTGCCGTGTGTTGTACAGTCTGACTGGGACAGACGTGTGTCGTGTGCCGTGTGTTGTACAGTCTGACTGGGACAGACGCGTGCCGTGTGTTGTACAGTCTGACTGGGACAGACGTGTGTCGTGTGCCGTGTGTTGTTCAGTCTGACTGGGACAGACGTGTGCCGTGTGTTGTACAGTCTGACTGGAACAGACGCGTGCCGTGTGTTGTACAGTCTGACTGGGACAGACGTGTGTCGTGTGCCGTGTGTTGTTCAGTCTGACTGGGACAGACGTGTGCCGTGTGTTGTACAGTCTGACTGGGACAGACGCGTGCCGTGTGTTGTACAGTCTGACTGGGACAGACGTGTGTCGTGTGCCGTGTGTTGTACAGTCTGACTGGGACAGACGCGTGCCGTGTGTTGTACAGTCTGACTGGGACAGACGTGTGCCGTGTGTTGTACAGTCTGACTGGGACAGACGTGTGCCGTGTGTTGTACAGTCTGACTGGGACAGACGTGTGCCGTGTGTTGTACAGTCTGACTGGGACAGACGTATGCCGTGTGTTGTACAGTCTGACTGGGACAGACGTGTGCCGTGTGTTGTACAGTCTGACTGGGACAGACGTGTGCCGTGTGTTGTACAGTCTGACTGGGACAGACGTGTGTTGTACAGTCTGACTGGGACAGACGTGTGCCGTGTGTTGTACAGTCTGACTGGGACAGACGTGTGCCGTGTGTTGTACAGTCTGACTGGGACAGACGTGTGCCGTGTGTTGTACAGTCTGACTGGGACAGACGTGTGCCGTGTGTTGTACAGTCTGACTGGGACAGACGTGTGCCGTGTGTTGTACAGTCTGACTGGGACAGACGTGTGCCGTGTGTTGTACAGTCTGACTGGGACAGACGTATGCCGTGTGTTGTACAGTCTGACTGGGACAGACGTGTGCCGTGTGTTGTACAGTCTGACTGGGACAGACGTGTGCCGTGTGTTGTACAGTCTGACTGGGACAGACGTGTGTTGTACAGTCTGACTGGGACAGACGTGTGCCGTGTGTTGTACAGTCTGACTGGGACAGACGTGTGCCGTGTGTTGTACAGTCTGACTGGGACAGACGTGTGCCGTGTGCTCTATAGGTACACCAGTCTGATGCTGGACCATGTGGACGCACCGGAGCTGCCGGCCGATCGGGTGCTTGCTGCCGTCCTGGCTGTGCGGGACTCGATCCGTCTGTCTGACGGACGCTACCCCAACATGACGGTCAGTCTCCGCGGTTGGGTAGCCTACTGCAATAGGACGGTCAGTCTCCGCGACTGTCTAGCCTACCACGGTCAGTCTCCGCGGCTGTCGAGCCTTCCACGGTCAGTCTCCGCGACTGTCTAGCCTACCACGGTCAGTCTCCGCGGCTGTCTAGCCTACCACGGTCAGTCTCCGCGGCTGTCTAGCCTACCACGGTCAGTCTCCGCGGCTGTCTAGCATACCACGGTCAGTCTCCGCGGGTGTCTGGACCTGCAGAAGCAACGTGTCGGGCTGTCGCGTTCTCCTTCCGTCAGCGCTGGTCGGTGGAGAACGGTGGTGTTTTGGACAGTGCATAGCGCCAGGAACCGGCAGCCGATGGGTGGCACACGGGACATTTAACATAGAGTGAGCTTGGAGCATGTGTACGATTATGATCTCGCACATGTTCTGTACGTTCGGTAATCTTAATTTATCTTGCACAAGGGCGTTGCCACTACATGGGCAGGGGTGGCAGAGTCAGACTGCCACCCCTGCCATGACACTGGTTTATGCCACCGTCAAATTTGTACTGGTGCTGCTTTTCCAAAGTTGTGGATTCCGGCCGCTGCGAACATATGGAACAGTTCCCTTCGTCGACCAATGCAAATTTTAGTCGCGTTAGCCTATGCTGTTATTTAACCTATACTATTTAGTCATAACCACAATATTCGCCAATTTCACCGAAACTTTCGCTCTGTATCGGGTAATCTAACTTGACTTATCTAACCGAGAGCACGCCAATGCAACAGCTGTGCCGGCGCCACTGGGCGGGGCAGGATAGGGCGGCGGCGACGGGCAGAGCAGGGCCAATCAGGGCGGGGAAGAGGCAAGGCAGAGCAGGACAGGACAGGACAGGACAGGACAGGACAGGACAGGACAGGACAGGACAGGACAGGGCGTGGCAGGGCGGGGCAGAGGCAGAGCACGACAGGGCAGAGGCGTAATATTTTATTTAAAAAAAAATACAATTAATTTTAACCCGTGCTCTGCCAGGGCTCGCGCCAACCACGAACTGCCGGGGGGGGGGGGGGGATAGTCGCTAGTCATAACCATATCTAGTCATCTCACCAGAGGTCATCAAAGGTCAAATTTCGGCTATATATATGGGTGTCATTAACAAAGTCGTCTATAGCTCGATAACTCAAAGAGACACGCGGAATAGTTCGTAAGGTAATTTAATTTGCTGTCACTGAGGTTTCGCCAGAATTAACCTAAGGTCAATAGTTAGGTCAGCAGAAGCCCAGAAGCAGAACTTCAAACATTCTAATAAATGCCGAATTATTTTTTAAGAAATAACTTTTGACAGGAGCACGATAGAGAAAAACAGTTTTTATCATTGTGTTTCTCTCGTCGAGGCACATCGAATAATATGTCGAATAACCTAGTTAGGTATTTTCCAAAAAAATGACCTGACCTGAGGTCAGGTAACCCTCACCCTGGTGGGGGTCATTTTGACCCCCTGGCATTTTTCGAGAATAGCGGGGAAACGGCGGCGCGCAGCGCCGCCAACTTTTGCACAGCTATTCGGCCATGAAATACCCACATTTTGTGAAAGTTATGACCTCAGGTCATCTCAGGTCACCAGGTCACATCAAGTGACCTTACCTCCAAAAATGTTTGTGTTCGTGCCAACGCCACAGTGTTTGTCCGAGAGATTTGAAACTGGCAAGGTCATAATATAAGTACCTATAATTCGTATATCTCTGATTTTTTTTTATCGGTGACCTATGGTCAGGTCAATGTCGTGACCTCCACGTCTTCCCGTCAGACGCTGTATGTGATGACTCGCTGTCTGTCTGTCTCCCCGTCAGACGCTGTATGTAATGACTCGCTGTCTGTCTGTCTCCCCGTCAGACGCTGTATGTAATGACTCCCTGTCTGTCTGTCTCCCCGTCAGACGCTGTATGTAATGACTCGCTGTCTATCTGTCTCCCCGGCAGACGCTGTATGTAATGACTCGCTGTCTGTCTGTCTCCCCGTCAGACGCTGTATGTAATGACTCCCTGTCTGTCTGTCTCCCCGTCAGACGCTGTATGTGATGACTCGCTGTCTGTCTGTCTCCCCGTCAGACGCTGTATGTAATGACTCCCTGTCTGTCTGTCTCCCCGTCAGACGCTGTATGTAATGACTCCCTGTCTGTCTGTCTCCCCGTCAGACGCTGTATGTAATGACTCCCTGTCTGTCTGTCTCCCCGTCAGACGCTGTATGTAATGACTCCCTGTCTGTCTGTCTCCCCGTCAGACGCTGTATGTGATGACTCGCTGTCTGTCTGTCTCCCCGTCAGACGCTGTATGTGATGACTCCCTGTCTATCTGTCTCCCCGTCAGACGCTGTATGTAATGACTCCCTGTCTGTCTGTCTCCCCGTCAGACGCTGTATGTGATGACTCCCTGTCTGTCTGTCTGTCTGTCTGTCTGTCTGTCTGTCTGTCTGTCTGTCTGTCTGTCTGTCTGTCTGTCTGTCTGTCTGTCTGTCTGTCTGTCTGTCTGTCTGTCTGTCTGTCTGTCTGTCTGTCTGTCTGTCTGTCTGTCTGTCTGTCTGTCTGTCTGTCTGTCTGTCTGTCTGTCTGTCTGTCTGTCTGTCTGTCTGTCTGTCTGTCTGTCTGTCTGTCTGTCTGTCTGTCTGTCTGTCTGTCTGTCTGTCTGTCTGTCTGTCTGTCTGTCTGTCTGTCTGTCTGTCTGTATGTCTGTCTGTCTCCCCGTCAGACGCTGTATGTAATGACTCCCTGTCTATCTGTCTCCCCGTCAGACGCTGTATGTAATGACTCCCTGTCTGTCTGTCTCCCCGTCAGACGCTGTATGTGATGACTCCCTGTCTGTCTGTCTGTCTGGCTGTCTGTCTGTCTGTCTGTCTGTCTGTCTGTCTGTCTGTCTGTCTGTCTGTCTGTCTGTCTGTCTGTCTGTCTGTCTGTCTGTCTGTCTGTCTGTCTGTCTGTCTGTCTGTCTGTCTGTCTGTCTGTCTGTCTGTCTGTCTGTCTGTCTGTCTGTCTGTCTGTCTGTCTGTCTGTCTGTATGTATGTCTGTCTGTCTCCCCGTCAGACGCTGTATGTAATGACTCGCTGTCTGTCTGTCTCCCCGTCAGACGCTGTATGTAATGACTCCCTGTCTGTCTGTCTCCCCGTCAGACGCTGTATGTGATGACTCCCTGTCTGTCTGTCTGTCTGTCTGTCTGTCTGTCTGTCTGTCTGTCTGTCTGTATGTCTGTCTGTCTGTCTGTCTGTCTGTCTGTCTGTCTGTCTGTCTGTCTGTCTGTCTGTCTGTCTGTCTGTCTGTCTGTCTGTCTGTCTGTCTGTCTGTCTGTATGTCTGTCTGTCTCCCCGTCAGACGCTGTATGTGATGACTCGCTGTCTGTCTGTCTCCCCGTCAGACGCTGTATGTAATGACTCCCTGTCTGTCTGTCTCCCCGTCAGACGCTGTATGTAATGACTCCCTGTCTGTCTGTCTCCCCGTCAGACGCTGTATGTAATGACTCGCTGTCTGTCTGTCTCCCCGTCAGACGCTGTATGTGATGACTCGCTGTCTGTCTGTCTGTCTGTCTGTCTGTCTGTCTGTCTGTCTGTCTGTCTGTCTGTCTGTCTGTCTGTCTGTCTGTCTGTCTGTCTGTCTGTCTGTCTGTCTGTCTGTCTGTCTGTCTGTCTGTCTGTCTGTCTGTCTGTCTGTCTGTCTGTCTGTCTGTCTGTCTGTCTGTCTGTCTGTCTGTCTGTCTGTCTGTCTGTCTGTCTGTCTGTCTGTCTGTCTGTCTGTCTGTCTGTCTGTCTGTATGTCTGTCTGTCTCCCCGTCAGACGCTGTATGTGATGACTCCCTGTCTGTCTGTCTCCCCGTCAGACGCTGTATGTAATGACTCGCTGTCTGTCTGTCTCCCCGTCAGACGCTGTATGTAATGACTCGCTGTCTGTCTGTCTCCCCGTCAGACGCTGTATGTAATGACTCCCTGTCTGTCTGTCTCCCCGTCAGACGCTGTATGTAATGACTCGCTGTCTGTCTGTCTCCCCGTCAGACGCTGTATGTAATGACTCCCTGTCTGTCTGTCTCCCCGTCAGACGCTGTATGTGATGACTCCCTGTCTGTCTGTCTCCCCGTCAGACGCTGTATGTGATGACTCCCTGTCTATCTGTCTCCCCGTCAGACGCTGTATGTAATGACTCGCTGTCTGTCTGTCTCCCCGTCAGACGCTGTATGTGATGACTCCCTGTCTGTCTGTCTCCCCGTCAGACGCTGTATGTGATGACTCCCTGTCTGTCTGTCTCCCCGTCAGACGCTGTATGTAATGACTCGCTGTCTGTCTGTCTCCCCGTCAGACGCTGTATGTGATGACTCGCTGTCTGTCTGTCTCCCCGTCAGACGCTGTATGTGATGACTCGCTGTCTGTCTGTCTCCCCGTCAGACGCTGTATGTAATGACTCCCTGTCTGTCTGTCTCCCCGTCAGACGCTGTATGTAATGACTCCCTGTCTGTCTGTCTCCCCGTCAGACGCTGTATGTGATGACTCCCTGTCTGTCTGTCTCCCCGTCAGACGCTGTATGTGATGACTCCCTGTCTGTCTGTCTCCCCGTCAGACGCTGTATGTAATGACTCGCTGTCTGTCTGTCTCCCCGTCAGACGCTGTATGTGATGACTCGCTGTCTGTCTGTCTCCCCGTCAGACGCTGTATGTAATGACTCGCTGTCTGTCTGTATGTCTGTCTGTCTGTCTGTCTGTCTGTCTGTCTGTCTGTCTGTCTGTCTGTCTGTCTGTCTGTCTGTCTGTCTGTATGTATGTCTGTCTGTCTCCCCGTCAGACGCTGTATGTAATGACTCGCTGTCTGTCTGTCTCCCCGTCAGACGCTGTATGTAATGACTCGCTGTCTGTCTGTCTCCCCGTCAGACGCTGTATGTAATGACTCGCTGTCTGTCTGTCTCCCCGTCAGACGCTGTATGTAATGACTCGCTGTCTGTCTGTCTCCCCGTCAGACGCTGTATGTAATGACTCCCTGTCTGTCTGTCTCCCCGTCAGACGCTGTATGTGATGACTCCCTGTCTGTTTGTCTCCCCGTCAGACGCTGTATGTAATGACTCGCTGTCTGTCTGTCTCCCCGTCAGACGCTGTATGTAATGACTCGCTGTCTGTCTGTCTCCCCGTCAGACGCTGTATGTAATGACTCGCTGTCTGTCTGTCTCCCCGTCAGACGCTGTATGTAATGACTCCCTGTCTGTCTGTCTCCCCGTCAGACGCTGTATGTGATGACTCCCTGTCTGTCTGTCTCCCCGTCAGACGCTGTATGTGATGACTCCCTGTCTGTTTGTCTCCCCGTCAGACGCTGTATGTAATGACTCGCTGTCTGTCTGTCTCCCCGTCAGACGCTGTATGTAATGACTCGCTGTCTGTCTGTCTCCCCGTCAGACGCTGTATGTGATGACTCCCTGTCTGTCTGTCTCCCCGTCAGACGCTGTATGTGATGACTCGCTGTCTGTCTGTCTCCCCGTCAGACGCTGTATGTGATGACTCCCTGCCTGTCTGTCTCCCCGTCAGACGCTGTATGTAATGACTCGCTGTCTGTCTGTCTCCCCGTCAGACGCTGTATGTAATGACTCGCTGTCTGTCTGTCCCCCCGTCAGACGCTGTATGTAATGACTCGCTGTCTGTCTGTCTCCCCGTCAGACGCTGTATGTAATGACTCCCTGTCTGTCTGTCTCCCCGTCAGACGCTGTATGTGATGACTCCCTGTCTGTCTGTCTGTCTGTCTGTCTGTCTGTCTGTCTGTCTGTCTGTCTGTCTGTCTGTCTGTCTGTCTGTCTGTCTGTCTGTCTGTCTGTCTGTCTGTCTGTCTGTCTGTCTGTCTGTCTGTCTGTCTGTCTGTCTGTCTGTCTGTCTGTCTGTCTGTCTGTCTGTCTGTCTGTCTGTCTGTCTGTCTGTCTGTCTGTCTGTCTGTCTGTCTGTCTGTCTGTCTGTCTGTCTGTCTGTCTGTCTGTCTGTCTGTCTGTCTGTCTGTCTGTCTGTCTGTCTGTCTGTCTGTCTGTCTGTCTGTCTGTCTGTCTGTCTGTCTGTCTGTCTGTCTGTCTGTCTGTCTGTCTGTCTGTCTGTCTGTCTGTCTGTCTGTCTGTCTGTCTGTCTGTCTGTCTGTCTGTCTGTCTGTATGTCTGTATGTCTGTCTGTCTCCCCGTCAGACGCTGTATGTGATGACTCGTACCTGGAACCAGGCCGTCCGGCTGTCTCTGCAGGGACAGCGGCAGCAGGCCAACAGGTAAGGCTTAAGGCTGCCGGCAGCCGCCAACACTGCTTCCCCACCACTTCAGTCGCCAACACACCGCATTTAGCTACCAACATACCGCCTTTAGAGCTGCCAATACATGGCCTCCAGTCACCAATACATCGCCTTCAGTCACCAATACACCGCCTGCAGTCACCAATACACCGCCTCCAGTCACCAATACATCGCCTTCAGTCACCAATACATCGCCTTCAGTCACCAATACACCGCCTCCAGTCACCAATACATCGCCTCCAGTCACCAATACATCGCCTTCAGTCACCAATACACCACCTCCAGTCACCAATACACCGCCTCCAGACACCAATACACCCCCTCCAGTCACCAATACACCGCCTCCAGTCACCAATACATCGCCTTCAGTCACCAATACACCGCCTGCAGTCACCAATACACCACCTCCAGTCACCAATACACCGCCTTCAGTCACCAATACACCGCCTCCAGTCACCAATACACCACCTTCAGTCACCAATACATCGCCTTCAGTCACCAATACATCGCCTTCAGTCACGAATACACCGCCTCCAGCCATCAATACATCGCCTTCAGCCACCAATACATCGCCTTCAGTCACCAGTACACCGCCTCCAGTCACCAATACATCGCCTTCAGTCACCAACACACGAGCTTCAGTCACCAATACACCGCCTCCAGTCACCAACACACCGCCTCAAGTCACCAATACACCGCCTTCAGTCACCAATGCACAGCCTTCAGTCACCAATACATCGCCTTCAGTCACCAATACACCGCCTTCAGTCAGTAACACACCGCCTCCAGTCACCAATGCACCGCCTTCAGTCACCAATACACCGCCTCCAGTCACCAATACACCGCATTCAGTCGCCAATACATCGCCTTCAGTCACCAATACACCGCCTTCAGTCACCAATACACCGCCTCCAGTCACCAATACACCGCCTTCAATCACCAATACACCGCCTTCAGTCACCAATACATCGCCTTCAGTCACCAATACACCGCCTCCAGTCACCAACACAAGAGCTTCAGTCACCAATACATCGCCTCCAGCCACCAATACATCGCCTTCAGCCACCAATACATCACCTTCAGTCACCAATACACCGCCTTCAGTCACCAATACACCGCATTCAGTCGCCAATACATCGCCTTCAGTCACCAATACACCGCCTTCAGTCACCAATACACCGCCTCCAGTCACCAATACACCGCCTTCAGTCACCAATGCACCGCCTTCAGTCACCAATACATCGCCTTCAGTCACCAATACACCGCCTCCAGTCACCAATACACCGCATTCAGTCGCCAATACATCACCTTCAGTCACCAATACACCGCCTTCAGTCACCAATACACCGCATTCAGTCGCCAATACATCGCCTTCAGTCACCAATACACCGCCTTCAGTCACCAATACACCGCCTCCAGTCACCAATACATCGCCTTCAGTCACCAATACACCGCCTTCAGTCACCAATACACCGCCTCCAGCCACCAATACATCGCCTTCAGTCACCAATACTCCGCCTTCAGTCACCAACACACCGCCTTCAGTCACCAATACACCGCCTTCAGTCACCAACACACCGTCTCCAGTCACCAATACACCACCTCCAGTCACCAATACACCGCCTTCAGTCACCAATACACCTCCTTCAGTCACCAATACATCGCCTTCAGTCACCAATACATCGCCTTCAGTCACCAACACACGAGCTTCAGTCACCAACGGGCCAAATTTGATCTGCTTATAGACAAAAGCACATATATTTGTTGGCGATTAGAACACAGCTGAGGGTTTAAATTGAAATTTCAACGTACTGGGGTTAGCCAGAAAAATGACAAAAATATACATCTGAAATCCTAAAAATATGAAGAAAAAAATGGATAACTAACATCGCTGGGTCATTCCACGACAAATCGACGAAGGGGTGACACCCTCATATCACCAAATTGGATCATAATTGGTATCTTGGGCGCTGAAACGAGATGTGAAAGTTTTACCGCATTCCAAGCACTGGTTACGGAGATATCGCCTTAGGCATTTTTGCAAGGTCATGTTGCAGATCCATCTTTGTGAGCCCATATCGCCGGGAATTTATGACGCAATATCAATGTATTACATATCATTAGAATGCATAAGAGCCATTCTATAACATGTTTATTTATTTTCTTTTTATTTATTCAGTGTTGTCGCCAACATAACTACTTTCACTAACAGGCGACGTTAACGAGTTAACGTGCACTTACCAAACATAACAACATGACAACATAAACACAGGATGCGAGGATACAATACACGATACACTGACGACGAAACGAACAAACAAAGCTAAAATAAAACAAAAGCAACACATGAGATGCCCGTATGAGAAGCAAACCAAAACGGCGAACAGACTGAAATAAAGGGCCATTGCTTCACATAGAAACCCAGACACACAGCGGTCCCTGTTCAACGCTAGACATCATCACTGATCGAGCGCATAAAACAGAGAACATGTTTCCTGAGCTGTGTCAGACTGGAAGCGAAAAGGTCGTATTCCTCAGCTGAGTGTGATGGAACGGTTTACCGGCGGCGGTATTCGGCACAGGAGGCCGCTCATGAGTCATGGCGGCATCGACGCGACCGCGGCGCTCGGCAAACAGTTTGGTCGATCTGGTCGGCCGCGGGGCACATGACGGGGGAATTTGGCAACCAGATCAGCTGAGCGAATTCTGGCTGAATGTTTGAGGAACAGGATGTCGTGTTGAAAGCGCCGAGACTCGAGGGCTAATATACCAAAGTGGTTCAGGAGAGACACATAAGATAGTGATGGACAGGGTCTGTCGGAGTAGCAGTTCCACCACATCAGGAAGTGATGCTGAGCCCTAACGATCCTCTGAGTGTGGGTTTTAGCCGCTCCTGCCCATATTATGCTGCAGTATTCAAGATGAGACCGAATGTTTGCGTCATACGCTGTAAGGAGAGATTTGCTGTTTAATTTAGCGTTGTTAGTATTTCGTTGTTGTTGTTAGTAGCCGTTTTCACGAAGGATTATTGCGCTGAAAAGATTCTGAAAAGTTATAAAAAGTTTTGGTATACAAGTCTTAGTACATATTCTTAGTACACACTCACTTACATTCCAAGAAATAAATTACTGATTTAGGCGATATTATCACTATTCAATAGTTATGGAAACATGTATTGAGGTCATAACAAGTTTATGGTACAACATTGTCCGGTTTTAAAGGAATCATTCTGAAGTTTTGAAAAGTTTCAATCGGTGGAGATCTTCGGTGGAGATCATCACAACTGACCTATCAATACTTATCTGGCTAATTACCACCAAACCGCAATTTTGTCAACATATTATATTCTTACCAACATTACACAATTCTGAGGGACATTTCAAGTAAAAAATCGTATGTGAAAGTTGTTTAGTTAAGAAATGGATCGTCGAAACTTTTGAAAACATTTTAAAATGTTTTAAAAAGTTTCGCACAATAATCCTTCGCGAAAACGGCTAGTTTTGTTTTTAATCAACATTTTGTATATTTGTGAAATTTGTGATTTTTTGTCTCGGTAATTTTAAATTCCATTTTGTGACTATATCATTTTTAATTTATTTCAATTAAATAAAATTATTGGGTTCTCGTCTATAAATACGTCAAATTTTGTCATATTACATGATGCTTTTTCATTCAAATTCACCAACAACATTTGACTGAGTAAAGCTAGAGAAGAAATACGGTGAACACCATTGTGTTGCTCGATCATCAAGGCGCGTTGAATGGCATGCATATGACCTCTCTCTGACATTTGGTGACCTTGACCTGAGGCCAGGACCACAGTGGGGAGGTCCAATACCGGTAAATGATGGGGTGACAATAATATGCGAGTGATTTCAACCAAAGTTGGTTACGAGCGAGCGCGAAGCGCTCGCTCGTCCTTCCGTGGTGTATGGGGAAAATCTGATTATGAGCGGCCCGGCCCGCCCATGGCGACGCCTTTGAGCTCATATCTCTGCAACCGCACGTCCGATTGACAAGCGGACTTCTTTGCTTAGCAGCCCCATCTAACCTACTCTGTTTGAGACCAGTGCCGACTCATGTGGGTGGCTACCACTGCGCGTGCCGCGTGCCGCGTGAGGGGTGTTGAAAAGTATTTTATCGCAATAACTCCGCAACGGCTCGGCAGATTATGTGCAAATTTCGTGTGTGGTTACGGACCCCTCAGTCGCCACATTCACACAACTCAGGGGTGGGATGACTGCACGTGCGCACGTGCACACCCCTATTCTATATCTCAGGAACGGCTGAGCTGATTGTGTTAAAATTTGATGTGTGGTTAGGGATCTCTCATCCGCCAGTTTCCCACAAGTCAGGGGTGGGTGCCTCTGCACGTGCGCACGTGCACACCCCTATTCTGTATCTCAGGAACGGCTGAGCCGATTGTGTTATTTGATGTGTGGTTAGGGACCTCTCAGCCGCCGCCTTTCCACAAGTCAGGGGTGAGATGGCTTTGCACGTGCGCACGTGCACACCCCTATTATATATCTCTGGAACGCCTGAGTCGATTGTGTTCAAATTTGGTGTGTGATTAGGGATCTCTCAGCCCCCACTTTCCCACAAGCCAAAGGTGGGTGCCTCTGCACGTGCGCACCCTTTTGTGTACCTCAGAAACTACTTGCCCGATCGAGTTGAAATTCCCCATACATTTCCTTCGCGCTCGCTCGTTCATCGCCAACTACGGCGCCTTACTGGTATGTAAGGTAATCATGGGCGCTGAATCGATCTGTGAAGGGTGTCAGCTTTGTGGTGGCAGTAACCTCGGCGATATGGCCTGATGCATTTTGCATAGGTCGCGTTGCAGGTCAATCTTTGGGGACGATTATCTCCGGTACTGCAAAGCCTAACATAGGCTTATAGTACATCGTTCGAATTGCAAAGATCTCTTCTCTTTCATTGCGGGCGAGTTTTAATTGTGATTTTGTTTTATTAATTTGACCTCGTGAGTCGTGACTGACCTCAGGTCACGTGGGCCCTGTGACCCCTAGCTATTTGAAAATGGTGTTTTGGCCATTCCACAGTACATCAGAGTTTTCGGTTTTACACTATTTATGTGTTCCTCTTGATTGTAGCCGCTGCTAAAGGTGAAGAGGGTGGGTAAAATCGTAGTCAGGGTAACTTTAGCCTGGAGCGTCGCCACACATTTTGGAGTGGGGGGGGCTGGAGGGAGGGAGGGAGGGAGGGAGGGAGGGAGGGAGGGAGGGAGGGAGGGAGGGAGGGAGGGAGGGAGGGAGGGAGGGAGGGAGGGAGGGAGGGAGGGAGGGAGGGAGGGAGGGAGGGAGGGAGGGAGGGAGGGAGGGAGGGAGGGAGGGAGGGAGGGAGGGAGGGAGGGAGGGAGGGAGGGAGGGAGGGAGGGAGGGAGGGAGGGAGGGAGGGAGGGAGGGAGGGAGGGAGGGAGGGAGGGGGAGGGCAACCAAGTGGTTGGCCCCCGTTTCCATATGGCTAATGTAAAGTTTTGCTGAGTTTGGGGGGGAGGAGCGATCCTGGGGGGCCCCCGGTGTCGACGCCCGTGACCCTAGCCACTCACAATATGATAAGGGAACCCAAACACGTAGGCTGGTCATTGATTAACCTTTTTGGAGGATTCAATCAATTATTATCCTAATCAATCCGAATCCTTATTGGTTGACTTTGTATTTGTATAGTTCAATACCACTGCATAATAAAGCACCACATTGTCGCATCGTACCAGTTAAAAATGTAGGGTAAAACTTCGTGAAAAATGCAAATGTACTCCCACAGCCGAATGGAATGGGGCATCCCACGACCAAGCGACCAGTGCCCGACACCCGACCATTTAACAAACAAATCAAAATGGGTGTGTACTGTGTAGGGTAATCTTATGCGTAGAAAACGACTGTCACAATCCTAGACCTCTCAGGTCACGTGTTTTCAAGTTATCGCCTCGGGCATTTTTGAAAGTTCACTGAGCAAGGCTAACTTTGATGAGCTATAACTCGCACACTATTGATTGCAGTTCCCAAAAACTGTATATTGTTAAAATGACAAAGATATGACACAATTTTGGCTATCTCATTTTGTTCTCTCAAAATGTTGATTTTGTGACGTCATGATTTTGGGATCTATTTTTGGTTACCCCTAGCGCCTTGAAAGTCAAAAATATTTGGACGTCAAAAACATTTTGATCAATTAGCTTTCGGTAAAAGAAAATGGATGTGATTCTTTTGATAAATATTGTATTTATAATTTAAAATATTATACTTGCATGATAATTGACAGCAGTTTCTGCTCCCTGCCCTAAATATAACATCCTATAAACTGAGGGATAGTCGCAAGCGATTCGCCGTGGTTTTAACTACATTATTTGTAATTCCCAGGGGAAGGAGACCAAAAAGGGGTGACAATTCGATTGAACGCGTGTAGAGGTTTTAACCCCTATAACTTGGATGACTTTCAAGCAAATTGCTTAAAATTGTCCAGAACCATGTTCTCGATGATGCTGAGCCGAAAGATTTCCATTTTTAAGACTAAAAACTAAATTTGTCAACTTTATTTTCAAGTTTTTTCTCTCAAATTTCCAATACGAAAAGAGTACTGAAAAACTAATTAACTATTTGAAATATCACATTCATCAAATAACCATCAAATTTCAACAGAAACGTCAACAAATGCCAAAGACCATGCCACTATTGTAGCATGTTAGTGTCACAATATTGTGGCATGCTTTTGGGCATATTTTTCCCATTTCTAGGGACATTCCAAAGTTGATCTGATGAATTTGAGTTAGAAATAATTCATTTGTTTTTCAGGATTACTTCCTCAATACAATTTTTTTTTATAAATGTTTGAAAATTATTCTTCGAAATTTTTCACTTGAGAAAATTTATCAAACAAAAATAATGACAATATTCAAGTTCAGCATCATCGAAAACATGGTTCTGGACCATTTTCTTGTAAGCCATTTTCTTGAAAGTCATCCAAGTTATAGGGGTTAAAACCTATGCACGCGTTCACTCAAATTGTCACCCCTTGTTCGGTCCCCTGGGAATATTTTTCACTTTTAATAGTAAAAATAATGTAGTTAAAACCACGGCGAATCGTTTGCGACTAGCCCTGAGTCTCTAGGATGTATATTTAGGGTATGGAGCAGAAACTGCTCCCAATTATCATGCAATTATAATCTTCGGAATTATGAATAAAATATTTATAAAAAGAACCACATCCATTTTTGTTTACTGAAAGCTAATTGATGCTTTGACGTCAACATATTTTCGACTTTCAAGGCGCTAGGGGTAACCAAAAATGACCCAAAAATAGATCACAAAATCATGACCTCACAATTTTTTGTGTGTGCAAAAAATGAGATAGCCAAAAAAATTGTCATGTCTTTGTCATGTTCACAATATACAGTTTTTGGGAACTGCAATTAAAGGAAATAGTTCGCGTTCGGAAAATTTATCGAACACTTTTCAAAAATAGTCCTAAATCGCGCCAATTCAGGACAGAAGGTCGTAAATTATTAATTCTATGGTGTGCGTTATCACAATTAGTGGACAATGTTCTACTATTTTGAAATTGCTATGTAAACGGGGGGCTATTATCTCCCAAAGTACGACATCAATGTCATTGAAATTTGGTGAGAAGACGTATAATTGATGCAGCATAAGGTACTAAAAGTTTGATGTCGATGTCTATCATAGTTTCCAAGTTATTGAGAAAATCCGGGAGGGGGCAGATTCTGACCCCCCCAGCGGGGCGCGGGTTAATGGAAGCCCCCAAGAGGTTATAACTGTGCCGCAGTGCCTGTGAAGCGGTGCCGTACTGACCGGTGTCGGGCGGTGGCGTGCCGCTGTTGACAGGTGGGCGGCAGCGGCCCGCAGCATGGCCGCGCTGCTGGCCGCCCAGACCGACTGGTACCGGCAACGGATGCGGCTGCTGCCGACAGCGGAGGGCGCCCCGCCGCCAGCCGCCGCCACACACGGCGCCGCTACCGGCGGCTCGTAACGAGCAGCACCGCTGAGCTCAACAGCGCGCTTCGGAGGACTCACCCTGAGCCTGCCCTGAGACTCCGAAGAGGCTGATGACTGGTCTAAAGCTCCCTAATATATATATATATATATATATATATATATATATATATATATATATATATATATATATATATATATATATATATATATATATATATATATATATATATATATATATATATATATATATATATATATATATATATATATATATATATATATATATATATATATATATATATATATATATATATATATATATATATATATATATATATATATATATATATATATATATATATATATATATATATATATATATATATATATATATATATATATATATATATATATATATATATATATATTATATATATATATATATATATATATTTACCACTGTCAGTTATGAGTTATGACCGTACGTCTCTTTCTTTTCTGATAATTTGTCGTTTATATTTTGGAATACCTTCTCAAAGCTAAGCAGCGTTTTATTCTTGTTTAGCGCGTTTAATATTGTGCATTGTAATGTGTACGTTAACTCTGACTGAGCAGTTAATTTTGAGTTGTGCGTATCACATATATTTCCAAACATTTTTAATTAAAGGGTATCACCAATATCTGTTTTGGCCACATCAATGAATGACGGAGCCGTATGACCAAAGTAGTCGGTGCGCCGTGAACAACAGACCTCCTTCCAATGTGTGACGAAGAGCACTTAACATCGGAGTACGTCCTCGGATATTCCACACTGGAGTGGTGAACGCCGCAAGTCACTAGATATGCTAATTAGATCCCCTTAAAGGGAGATAATGACCTTTTTCCACAAAAATGGAGTTAGCACCTGAAATCGATAGACGAGACCAAAATATATTGTAAATTCATCAAATTTTGCATATAACAATTCCTACCGCGAGATATTTCAATTCATAGTTGATAAGCGCTCCACGCTTATAATCAGCAAGCACTCGGTAACGACATCAGTAAATTAGCCTCCCTACGCATTGTTATTTATCATGAAGGTATGCAATATGTTTCCTGCATTCTATCTTTTGCGAATATGTGCCAAACTTTTATGAACAATCAACAATCATTTTAAAAAAGTGCATTGAAATCGGCAGTTTAGGTAGGCCCCCCATGGCAACCTATTTAGTGTCGGCGATTTGTTTATAAGTGCCCATTCAACAACGTTGAACAGATTGACACAAAAGCGCCAGATGTTGCGCTTTCCAATAGTGTAGGGAAAATACCGATCATAAATTTTCCCAAACTTCCAACTCTGAATTAGGGAATAATTGTATTTAATTCTTAAATTTAGATCACATCATTTTAATACCATAACGGTAGCCAAAGAAAGTGTTGCTAACAAAATCAAAAGGTCATTATCTCATTTAACCCGACATTTACTAGGGTCTCAGCAGAACACAAGGGGGTCGGCGTTTAACGCCCCCCCCCCCTGATTATCTTCCGAACCAATGATCGCAGCGGGACGCACAAGGCGGCATTCAAAAGCTCCCAATGATACGAATCTAAAGCATACTCAAAAATGTCAAAGTGAGGTCAAATGTCAGGTCACGGTCAGATCAAAGGACAACATCGACGTATTTGAGTTTATGGGTCATACTTTCCATCCAAATCTTTCGATTACTACCATAATCACCCAAAGTGCTGCCAAAGTTATGATAAACATCCCGCATTGGCTAAAGTGAGATTGTTGGCAAGGGTCAAGGTCAAAGTCAGGTCACAAAAGGTCACTATGCGCAAAATATCTACGAAAGTCATACAACACATGTATGGGTTATTTTCCACGTAGAATTCGATAGTGATAGTCAGTTTACCACCTGACTTCATTTATGTGAAGTTAATGTCAAGTTCAGGTCAAGTTTCTTCACTGGGGGTCAAAATTTAAAATTTATAAATCGAAATGAAAAACCATGAAAAAGGCATTTATCTCCAGTTTTGTCTCAGTTTTGTCTCAAATACAGTGCTGGCATTTGTTTGTCTATATCTGGTCAATAATACAAAACGCAATTTCAAAATATGACATGTTACTCATACTTTAGATACCATAAGTCTGTCAAAAATGGTGATATAATTGTTAAATTTGGTAAGGTAGTTGCCCATATGTGGTTCTCCGACAAATATTCCGTTTTTTGTCTTCATATCTTTGATATATTTTTTTTTTGGGGGGGGTGCATTTTCCCCATTTATTTGCATTTTTGGGAGTCAACCAACATTTTCACAAATCCGAGATAGCCATGTTGTAGCCCTAGCCATTGTCTATCTTTGGACGTTTTTGTATTGCATTTTGCAAAAAATATGGCATTTGTACGGTCTGTTAAAGTTTAGCCGATTTTTGTGTAAAACTCGTGTGTAGTGACGTCACTAAATTCGCTATAACTCGAAATGGCTTTATGTGTTCACAGATGATCTAAAATCGATGTAGAAGAAGGTATCCGAAGTTTCACGTTGATAGCGGTATTGGTTTTTGAGCTATTACGAAAATTAATCAGGGGAGGCGTTAAACGCCCCCCCCCCCCCGTCAATGGCGGAGCCGAGATAGTATTTACCAATAATGATAGGCGTTACCGCAGAGCTGCACTGCGCGCCTTCGCAATTTATCGTATCGATTTTGTGTTTTATCGGTCCGACTTTGCGTTTTTTTTACGTCCACAGAAAATCACTCGGCGTAAACATACATTGAAGGCTCCACTGCACGATACGAAAGAACGATGAAATTACAAGTGCATAACTGGTGCGGTAAACCCCAAAATCGCAACGCAAACTCGCAAAAACGAAACGAGGAAATGCAGATTCGACAAACAAACGAATCTCGCCCTTCCAGGAATCTTGCCGAGATCCGCGATACGCGCAATGGCTATTTATTAGACTGTTGCAAAATGGACGAAGTTACTCACCCAAAGTTCTACCACTTGGATTCTTGATGCATTGCTCTTCCTGATTTCAAAACAGTTTTTGTTTCAGCTTATGTTTAAGTTTCAGGTTATCGTTAACAATCAAAACTCTTAATTTTTTGGCATTGGAAACTGAGTGCCTTTCCCCCTTCCCTCTGTTGTATTATGTTATGCGGGTAGCCCAAAAAACCGCGATGAGTTTCGAGGCTTGCCAATTTGTTTTGGTAATAGATATGAAGTTGACACCTGGCACGCATGCAACACAATTAATTTTGCGTTAAGCAAAAACAGTTTCATATCAATCGGATATTTAGTTTCGATGTTATAAGACATTATCTAAACCCTTTCAAAAAACTTTTTTTACGTTTTGTTTTATTTCCACGCGTGAACGATCGGGCCACCTTCAGCCTGGACCACCGCCAACAAACGCGACTTCCACCGTCCGATACTGGCGCAGATGAGCCCACCCCCACTCCACATCCGCGCCAGTATCGGACAGTGGAAGTCGCGTTTGTTGGCGGTGGTCCAGGCTGAAGGTGGCCCGATCGTTCACGCGTGGAAATAAAACAAAACGTAAAAAGTTTTTTGAAAGGGTTGAAAGGGACCACCGATAATGTCTTATAACATCGAAACTAAATATCCGATTGATATGAAACTTTTTTGCTTAACGCAGAATTAATTGCTTTGTATGCCTACCAAGTGTCAACGTCATATCTCTTACCAAAACAAAGTGGTAAGCCTCGAAACTCGGCGCGTTTTTGGGGGGCTATCCGGATAACAGAATACAACAGAGGGAAGGGCACTCAGTTACCAATGCAAAAACAAATAAGGGTTTTGATTTTTAACGATGGAGCTGAAACAAAAACTGTTTTGAAATCAGGAAGAGCAATGGATCCAAGTCGTAGAACTTTGGGTGAGTAACTTCGTCCATTTTGCAAGTCTACTATTTATCATATATTAATATATACAAAACACAAATTTGTGTACAGTGTAACATTGGTTCTTGACGTGTCTTCATAAACATTTTCTGGTAGATTACATCCAGTCTGTATCTATCTCACTTTTGAAGGAGACAGGTAACTTCACGGGGACGTGAACCCCAATCTCTTGATGGGACGCACGAGTGATACGTGCTGACAGGCCGTGATGTGTTTGTTGTCTCACTTATACAAGGAAAAGGTCATTATTCAAGTATTTTTCCTTAAACCAATGTTCCTCGCACGAGCGCTCAATAATATTAAACTGTGATGAATTCAAATGAGCAGCAAGTGCAACCGTGTATGTACGCATGGCACCAAACTGGGCATGATATTGTCACCGTGCTATCAAGGCGTGAACAGGCAGGTTCACGAAGTCGGAATTTTTATTGATTTCCAGGATTACTTATCAGACCCTATTATTTCAGCAGTCCCCAAATTTGTCGATTTGGGTGGGAAATGGCACCCAAATGTGAATAATTTCCACTCTCACTCCCTATTTTAAGAGCGAATTTTCCACTCTCAAATTATGAATTGTGATATTAATTTTAACATAGGTAAACATTGGCAGAAAATAATAATAATGATATTCAATGAAAACTACTGTTTTTCATATTCAAAACAAAACAATATTGTACCATTTTCTACATAAATTTCCACTCTCATGCCCAATCTTCCACACTGGCACCCAAACAAAAATGGAATTTTGGGACACTGATTATTTGCTCACACACTGCCTCAAACGTACACCGCCTCAGGCGCATCCAGGATATTATGTTTCGGCAGCCCACAAATCATCCCATCATTGGTAAAATAACCCATCAACTCGCGCACTAAAAACTTACGCAAGGACGATTCTCTGTCTCACACCCTTGTGAAAACATTGGCTAAGGCAGGTATGGCTAAAATATAGATTGAACATGAACAATGATCTTATTCTTTACGAGATGATACAAATCAGAATTATCAGCACGCTTCTCAATCCAGGTCCGATAACTTCAACCTAGTATATGTGAGAGCTGGTGAACGCTGAATAACATCTTTGCTGCTGCATAAAATCTAGGCCAAAATTCCGACACCCAACAGAAGGCGGCTCACGGCATAGGTAGTGGTCTGATCATATTGAAGGCCCCTTGAGCAGAAAGTTGTGTTTGCATTCACATGATATTGCTCTCACCTGGCAACTGACGATGGTTAGTAATTGTGAGCCAAGGATTTACAAAGGTGTGTCATTTATTGTTTTCCTAGTCGAAATCAGAACTCTATAACAACTGCAATTGTTCTCGTGGCAAAATGTCTCAAACGGCATCAGACGACCCTTCAAGCAACGTCCAATTCGCATTCGCCTGCACACGTTGCATCATGCACTGGGGAAAAAGTGAAAAGCCTGAATATATTGTCCAGAGATCAGTGCAAGCAAGCCGACCAACGTTGAGACACATGGAATTTGTCACAACGAGCCGCAGCGCCAATCAGAGTGGGGCGGCGGGTACTGCGTCCGACATTGGCGCCAGGCGCCGAGCGCCGCCACAAGTCAGACCAACTGACCGTCACGACTGGCCGCAGTCGCACCACACATCTCACACCTGGTCCCGAGTCGGGCTGGAGCTAGTTCGCACTGTACACCGCCAACGGTACTGAATACTGGGTACTGCCGCCACAGAGCCAGGACAGTCGCAGGTACCGGCATATGTGAGACGCTCCACACTGTACAGCAACAGCAGCGGCAGACAAACAACAGGACGAGTACAAAACTGCAGTGCGACGCTGGACGGTTGGGCACAGATATGTGGTTGAGCGTCCGAGTTACAATCAGGCCTCTGCGTCCGCATAATGCTGGTATGCGGATTTACGCTCCTTTACGCTCCTTTACGCTCCTTTACGCTCCTTTACGCTCCTTTACGCTCGGATGAGTTATGATGAGACCGGCGCACGCCGCCACAAATGTCACATTAGAAATAAACACAGCAAAAGAACGAAAACTATAACAGTGGACGTTTTCTCGACCGCCTTCTCGGCCCCGCCGACAGTTCACCGGCAGCCTTCTCGGCCCCGCTGACAGTCCAAAGGCAGCCTTCTCGGCCCCGCCGACAGTCCACCGGCAGCCTTCTCGGCCCCACTTACAGTTCACCGGCAGCCTTCTCGGCCCCAGTGGCGGGCAGTGCCGGCCAGACCCATCAGACGGCCATCTCCATGTGGATCTTCTTGTGCGGCTCGTAGCCCTCCAGCACCAAGTCGTCCATGGTGAAGTGTTCGATGTTGTCCAGGGCGCGCGCTATGCGCAGCCGCGGGAACGGGCGCGGCTCGCGCAGCAGCTGCTCCTTCAGAGGCTCCACGTGGTTCAGGTACACGTGCGTGTCGCCCGTGGTGTGTACGAATTCCCCCGGCTGTCAACACGCGAACACATACCATACTATGTACAATATGCTATACATCGGTACATATCAGTCATCTACGTGCAAAACAAACATGGATCCGTAAACAGCTCAGAACGAAAACTTCGAAGACCTGCAGTATCACACAAAATACACAACGACAAAAAAGACCTGCAGTATCACACAAAATACACAACGACAAAAAAGACAAAACACTGCACCAGTGTTTGGAGATTATGTACATCAGTGTTTAGGAAGATACAAGGCTTGCGAATCCGGTGACTGCAGCATACCCCCAGTCCAGTGACTGCAGCATACCCACAGTCCAGTGACTGCAGCATACCCCCAGTCCAGTGACTGCAGCATACCCCCAGTCCAGTGAATGTAGCATACCCCCAGTCCAGTGACGGCAGCATACCCCCAGTCCAGTGAATGTAGCATACCCCCAGTCCAGTGACTGCAGCATACCCCCAGTCCAGTGAATGTAGCATACCCCCAGTCCAGTGACTGCAGCATACCCCCAGTCCAGTGAATGTAGCATACCCCCAGTCCAGTGAATGTAGCATACCCCCAGTCCAGTGACTGCAGCATACCCCCAGTCCAGTGAATGTAGCATACCCCCAGTCCAGTGACTGCAGCATACCCCCAGTCCAGTGAATGTAGCATACCCCCAGTCCAGTGACGGCAGCATACCCCCAGTCCAGTGAATGTAGCATACCCCCAGTCCAGTGACTGCAGCATACCCCCAGTCCAGTGACTGCAGCATACCCTCAGTCCAGTGGCTGCAGCATACCCCCAGTCCAGTGGCTGCAGCATACCCCCAGTCCAGTGACTGCAGCATACCCCCAGTTCAGTGGCTGCAGCATACCCCCAGTCCAGTGACTGCAGCATACCCCCAGTCCAGTGACTGCAGCATACCCCCAGTCCAGTGACTGCAGCATACCCCCAGTCCAGTGGCTGCAGCATACCCCCAGTCCAGTGACTGCAGCATACCCCAGTCCAGTGACTGCAGCTTGCCTTCAGTCCAGTGACGTGAGCCACCATGTAGGTGAGGAGGGCGTAACTGGCGATGTTGAACGGTACGCCGAGGCCCATGTCACAGCTACGCTGGTACAGCTGACATGACAGCTCGCCGTCGGCCACGAAAAACTGCACCAGGCAGTGGCACGGCGGCAGCGCCATCTTGGGCAGATCGACCACGTTCCAGGCGCACATCAGCAGCCGGCGGCTGGTCGGGTTTGTCCTGAGACCACACACACAGACACACACACACACACACACACACACACACACACACACACACACACACACACACACACACACACACACACACACACACACACACACACACACACACACACACACACACACACACACACACACACACACACACACACACACACACAGACACAGACACAGACACAGACACAGACACAGACACAGACACAGACACAGACACAGACACAGACACAGACACAGACACAGACACAGACACAGACACAGACACAGACACAGACACAGACACAGACACAGACACAGACACAGACACAGACACAGACACAGACACAGACAACAGACAACAGACAACAGACACAGACACAGACACAGACACAGACACACACAGACACACACACACACACACACACACACACACACACACACACACACACACACACACACACACACACACACACACACACACACACACACACACACACACACACACACACAAAGACAAAGTGATCAACGCCCTTTATTAGCACAGTATCTAAGTGTAGCTGTAGTACTATGAGTATATAGGGTGATCGGGACAAATTAAAACAAAATTGACAACATTTTTACTCGGCGGGGGATAAGTAAAGGAGTTGTGCTGTTCGGTGCGTGACGACTGGACTTTTTAGACTTGTGCACGTGCACGATTTCACTGATATTGTAATGTGGTTGATCCTGGGGCACTTATCCGAGCAGGATCGCCGAAGCATAATTTGCAATTTGTATCAAACACCGGTCATGTGGAAAGCCTTTTGTATATATATTCACTCCAAAGTGTTTTTCCTCTCGAAAACAAACGTATATACAAATCAAAATAATTATAATTAATAAAGGTCCTACACTTGAAAAGAAGAAGGAAAGTGAAAGGAATGTCCAAAAACCAGCACTGAGGAGCTAGGAAGGCTCAAGGGGTACATGGATGCGAAGCTGGGTACCTCCCAGCCAGAGGCTATAGCCGGTCCTGCACCAGCGGAAGTCTGAAGGGCAAAGATGACTTGTGCTTCAGACGTCGAGAGCCGAGTCCCAGTCACCACTGAGAGTAAACAGTTAAAATAAGAAAATACGTTTCATAATGACCCCAAGCTAACCAAGAGAATACGCTGAAACACTGAAGGACATAACCATCCCGGACGTTGCAAAAGACGATAGCGCAGCAAATCTGGCCATATAACACTTTTTGGCTGTGCTGCTCCCGTATGCATGCTGGAGTGGGGTGGGTGACCGGCGCGATCCTGCGAATTTTAGGCCAATTTCTATTACCAGTGTGTCTGGAAAACTTTGTGAAAAATGTGTTTCTGTTCAACTTTCATCCTACATTGACCAAAACCATGTATTGTGTGACAACCAACACGGATTTCGAGGTAATCATTCGACTGAAACTGCGATGATTGATACACTTAATTTTCTTTCATCTAAAATGGAAAATGGTCATGTATCCACTCTTCTAGCGGCTGACACATCCCGCGCTTTTGATAGCGTTGAGCATACACGTCTGTTAGATAAATTAGGATGGTATGGCGTGGACAGGCATTGGTTCGAGGACTGGCTGAGAAATAGGTGTCAGAGCATCCGGGGCAGCGGCGCCGGGCCATTACCAGTGACGCATGGGGTAATTCAGGGATCATTACTAGGACCAAAATTGTTTTTGATGTTTACTAACGATCTTGCAGCACATTTACCATTTGGCAAGCAGGTGATGTACGCTGATGACGTACAGTTCTTAGATTCCGACCTGGTTGAGAACTTGGCATCACTAAAGGAGCGTATGGAAAGCACACTCGACGTTGCTCTTCTCTGGTTCACTCAAAATCGACTTAAACTTAATCCTAGTAAAACAGAGCTGCTGTTTGTCAAACCGAAGCAGAAAAGATGCAAATCCTTGACAATAAAATTTGGTGACGCAGAGATAAATCCATCTCCACACGCAAAAATTATCGGTGTATACGTTGACTCGTCGTCATGGTAAAAACAAGTGTCTCAGGTCACCCGTCGCTGTTTCTATGTTCTCGTCGGTTTATCTAAATTGAGACACAGAATACCTTTCGAAACTAAGAAACTACTGATTCAGGCACTCGTGTTCCCCCATTTGCATTATTGTCTGACTGTATGGGGCGGTTGTTCTGCCACACTGCGTCATCGGGTGCAGAAGGTTATAAATTTTGGAGCACGCATCGTCACTGGACTGTCCCGGCGTGAGCATATCACTCCTGCCCTGGAATCGTTAGGGTGGGATCGTCTTGACGGCATGTTGGAGGAGCGTGATGTGGCCATGTTGCGCAGACTGATGTCGCCCGGCGCGCCGCCGGCGCTTGCCGATCTCGTACGGAGTCGGTCCGATGTGTCGGTTAGGGCCACTCGTGGAACTCGTGGAGGTCATCTGGAACTCCCAAGAGTGCGGACAGAGCGTGGCAAACGCACATTTCCGTTTAGAGCCGTGAGTGTGTGGAATGCGCGCAAGGGTCGCCTGTGATTAGCGTCTGCAGACCTGGGAACAATTAACACCATTTTAGATAGATTTATGCATTGTGTACCCATTTTATTTTTATTCTCATGTTCATGACGTGAGGGCAGAAAAGCCATGTTTTATGGAGTCCCTTAATAAACCTGACTATGACTATGACTATGGAGGCTTTGAGGCTGACAATATGAGCGGGCACTCAACATCAGCTGGTGGCTCAGATCCGTCGAGAGCTGAAGAAGCTCAAGGAGGAGAATTGCCAAAGCTTGTGGCGTCTGGTCAGAATTAAGAGCCGCAAAGTCATTCATTGTGGCTATTCTGCTCTTCAAGATATATGCAGTTGAAAAAGGAGGAAGTAAGCTCTAAATGGCTGGTTTCATTATGCTTCAGTGACATCTCGTTTGACAACTACACGTCAATAAAATTTATCTCAATTTTTCCCGATCACTCTGCACCTATTATCATACTATGATATCATGATATATGATAATCATAGTATCATGATATATGATAATCATAGTATCATGATATATGATAATCATAGTATCATGATTATAGAGATGCGCTGACGTACTGACGTGTCATCGACAGGGACGGCCAAACGGGGCTGCAGCGTTCCCCTCACGTATGCGAGCGCCAATCCACCTGTCAGCACATAGACTGAATGCAAGAGGGTTTCTTGAGTGAATGGCACAGATTGCGACCTCACCTGATATCGTGGATGAGATTGGTCAGCTGGTCGACCCCTTGGCCGGTATAGTCGGCGCTCATTCCGCGGTACTCTGCTCCGTAGTGCCGCCATTGGAAGCCATACACCGGGCCCAGGTCACCTGTAATGACAGACGGTAGACAGCGTACAGTTGCCGAATCCATGGCATTAATAAAGAATGAAGAAGAAAAACTTAAATGCGACTGCGCTCTGCCTTATAAATCTGGAGGGCCCCTGGACAGGTCAGAGGGGCCCTGGAAAGTTCGAAATGCCCCTGTGCAGATCGGAGGGGTCCCTGACCAGACCGAAAAGGGCCTCTGGGCGAGTAAGAAGGGCCCCTGAACATGCCGAATGGCCCCTAGCCAGCATGGAGGGGCCCCATGGCTGGTCGGAGGGCCCCTTGAGCATGTCGGCAGGGCGACAAAGCAGCCAGCGCAGTCAGACCAGAAGAGTCGCTGGGCAGATCGGAGGGGCTCCTGGGCAAGTCAGTCAGCCCCTGGCTAGACCGAAACGGTCTCTGGGCCAGTCGGAAGGGCCCTTGAACATGCCGGATGAGTTCCTAGCCAGACTGGATGGGGCCCTGGGCAGGTTGGAGGGGCCCCTGAGCATGTCGGCAGGGTGACAAAGCAGCCAGTTCAGTCCCTGGCCAGGTCGGAAGGACCTCTGCACAGGCCGAATGGGCCCCTTGACACATAAGAGGGGCTTCTTGGAAGGTCAGAGGAGTCCCTGGTCAGACCGGAAGGGCCCAAAGCACGTAGAGCTCCCAGACGAAGATGAAATACAAAGAGGACTTACTCCACAAGAAAAATATCAAAATCTGAGCTTTCGGGTATATTGTAACACTTCGTCGGCGATTAAGAGGCATTCGGTAACAGGTCATTGTTCGTCTTTAAGACGAGCAATGACATGTTACTGAATGCCTCTTAATCTCTAACGAACGGTGTTACAATATACCCGCAAGCTTCGATTTGAATGTTTCTTGTAGAGTAAGCCCTCTTTGTATTTAATATATATGACCCACTCAACATCATGTCTTTTCGTGGATCCCAGATGAGTCTCTGAACAGGTCAGAAGGGCGTTGAAAAGGTCAGAGGGGCCCCTAGACGATCTGAAGGGACCCTGGGCCTTTCAACAGTAAGAGTGCAGTTGTCCAGGGAATACAACTGATTTTTTTTTTGCGCCGCGGAAACATTTTTAGAGGTCGTACGCAATGCGACGCATTGATGACAATTATGAGAAATATGTAGGGCATAAGACTAAAAAAAATCGCGCCGCTCCGCAGCGCAATTTGTTGAAGAGTTCCAGGTCTTGAGCTTAAAAAAATATTCCAAGTTGGTATAGCTGATTCCAAATTGGTGTCGCTGGTTCCAAAGTTGATATGGCAATTTGCTAACTCCATCTCCTAAAAGTTGGTATGGCCCATGCCATACCTGTCATACTGCATTTTCCATCCGTGTAACGTGACTTTTCATCCGTTTTGTTTGGCCCTTTCAACGCTTCGGAAGAGGCCCTTTCAGCGCTCGGGAAGGGGGCCCTTTCGAGGCGCCCCCCCCCCCCCCCCCTGGACGAAATCCGGCTACGTGCCTGTTGCTAGGATGTTACTGCTACACGACCAATGTCCCCCCCCCCCCACACACACACACACACACTGACTGCAGACTTGTAAAATGGTGAATCAACGGATTCGACTTACTCCCGTCTTTTCGTCCATCCGTCGGGTCCATTCGGCCCATTTATCGGCCAGAGCCAGGGCTACAGCTGCAAGTCCGGTACACGAACCAGGTATGTTCTGGACTTCAGAACATATCTAAGTTACATTTATCTTGGTGTGTTTAACTCAGACTGGTTATTGATTCACCTTTTTTGGAAGGATTCAATCACGATTCATTTTGGAATATGAATGATTCAGTCACCGTTTAATTCATGGATATTCATTTTGAGAAACGATTCTTTCCGATTCAAAGAATCAAAACATTTTTTTTTATCAAATCACGTTTGACTCACCATTGAAATAGCATTGCAGTCTTTTTGATTCAATCAACCTTGTTTCTATGCGGGTTTTGATTCAATCATGATTCATCAATCACAAAATCCGGTGGTGAATCGTTTCTTTTTTTATTCAAGGGATTTTGATTGAACGATTCCAATCGATTCAATCAGAGTCGAATCAATAACCAGTCTGGTTTAACTACGTTATATTATATATATATATATATATATATATATATATATATATATATATATATATATATATATATACAAAAAATGGTATTATAAACCTAGCACATATATGTTATGAAATCCAGAATATACCCAGTTTGTGACCAAACTTGCATCTCAGTCGAAGCACGCACCGGCAGCGAACCCCGATAGTTATCAGGACCCGGCGGGCTGACCACAAGATGGGAACCAGCCGAGCCCGTTGATTCACCATTTTACAAGGCTGCCGCTGAGAGCACGGAAAAATCGGCTGCCAAGTTTCCCCAGTAGATTGTAGACCTTGGTTAAGCCATTGCACTAGAATGCTTAAATTGATCTGGTGCAAAAACATCAGTCCCGATGAAATGTCAAGGAAAGTTTTGGCCACCTTTTGCCATTTTGCCACGAGGACTTTTTGCCAGCCGGTTTTAACCGGTAAAAACCAGTGGCAAGCCCATGTTTTGCCACACACTGCCAACACTGGTTATGAAGCAGGCAGACGCCAGTTTCCATGCCGTGGCCCTCGTCTTACGGCGATCGTCTATACAGGAATATACCGACTGCACTGACAGGCCAGGGGCTTTAATCTTAAATACAAAAATACAGGTGTTCTTAAAAAGCGCAAATGTGACGGCCATGGCTCGTGACAGCCATGGTTTGACTGTGATACTGCTTTACTATTACAATTTGTATGCCTGTTTTATTAAATCTGTTGATGTGTAGTTTTGTAGTTTGCAACACCATCGACTTATCCAGTATATGTCCGAGAATAAAGGTCAACATCCTGTTCATCCAATGTACTTGTTAATGTCTCGTGACGCAGGGCTAAAGCCCAGGCTACATTATGCGTGATTTCCTGCAAATCACGCGCGTGTTATCCGTGTTGTCGGGATTTGCGTGACAGAACAAGTTCAGCTGATAGTAAATGCATTGGGTGAGCTACACTGGCACATCACGCAGATCCCGCATGAAACATCAAGGAAATTCCGCAGACACGTCACGGACGGAACGATGAAAAGTTCAAAATTCTGAACTTGTAGTGTTTTCCAAGATTGCGTGTTGCAGGGTTTTTATCACTTCGCTTGATTTCGCGTATTGTATTATATACTAGACCTAAACTCGAATAATTTGTGCTGAGTATCGTGGCGGAAGATAAATGAAGAAGCGTTTGAGCAAATTGTGAGTGTTGAAACTTGTGTTGAAGCTGGTAGATATTTATGCAGTGGTTTATCCATTTACAAAATGCAGTGGTTTATCCATTTTCCTTGCGTGATTTCCGTGATTGGCCAGATCCCAGAAATCAGGAAGTTCTGCAAACACGCAGAACACGCGCGTGATTTCCTGGACAATCACGCATAGTGTAGCCTCGGCTTAAGAATAGCTATATTGTGTGTGGATGGTCCAGTCATTAAATACATAAATAAATAGATTACAAGACGGTGCACCAAGTTTCACATCCAGTGTTAATATTTAACTTTTGCGAATGTTTGTCGGGGGGGGGGGGAATACTTGCCCCAGTCAATGGCATGATCAGTTGAAAACATGCTGCTGTCTGGTGTGTTATCAGGTTAATGTTGAGAGCGTGTAATGTACTCTGTAGAGGGTAGAGGGCACTGACCCTGATCCCGGTCGGTGAAGCCGCTCTTGTCGAGGAACTCGCGGCTGCTGTTGCCGTCCCAGATGTGCACGCCTCGCTGCTGCAGCTCTCTGGCGTCCGTGCTGCCGCGCACGAACCACAGCAGCTCCTCAGCCACGCCGCGCCAGAACACCCGCTTCGTGGTCAGCAGAGGGAACTGGCCTGTCCACACACAACCCAACACAACATAACACCCGTCCCGTGGTCAGCAGGGGAACTGGCCTGTCCACACACAACACAACACAATACCCGCTTCGTGGCAGCAGAGGGAACTGGCCTGTCCACACACAACACAACAAAACATAACACCCGTCCCGTGGTCAGCAGAGGGAACTGGCCTGTCCACACACAAGACAACACAACACCCGCTTCGTGGTCAGCAGGGGGAACTGGCCTGTCCACACACAACACAACACCCGCTTCGTGGTCAGCAGAGGGAACTGGCCTGTCCACACACAACACAACATAACACTCGTCCCGTGGTCAGCAGAGGGAACTGGCCTGTCCACACACAACACAACACCCGCACCCTGGTCAGCAGGGGAACTGGCCTGGCCACACACAACACAACACCCGCCTCCTGGTCAGCAGGGGGAACTGGCCTGTCCACACACAACATAACACCCGTCCCGTGGTCAGCAGAGGGAACTGGCCTGTCCACACAACACAACACAACACCCGCCCCGTGGTCAGCAGGGGGAACTGGCCTGTCCACACACAACACAACACCCGCCCCGTGGTCAGCAGGGGGAACTGGCCTGTCCACACACAACACAACACCCGCCCCGTGGTCAGCAGGGGGGACTGGCCTGTCCACACACAACACCCGTCCCATGGTCAGCAGGGGAACTGGCCTGTCCACACACAACACAACACAACACCCGTCCCGTGGTCAGCAGGGGGAACTGGCCTGTCCATACACAACACAACACCCGTCCCGTGGTCAGCAGAGGGAACTGGCCTGTCCACAACACAACACAACACCCGCCCCGTGGTCAGCAGAGGGAACTGGCCTGTCCACAACACAACACAACACCGTCCCGTGGTCAGCAGAGGGAACTGGCCTGTCCACAACACAACACAACACCCGTCCCGTGGTCAGCAGAGGGAACTGGCCTGTCCACACACAACACAACACCCGTCCCGTGGTCAGCAGAGGGAACTGGCCTGTCCACAACACAACACAACACAACACCCGTCCCGTGGTCAGCAGAGGGAACTGGCCTGTCCACAACACAACACAACACAACACCCGTCCCGTGGTCAGCAGGGGGAACTGGCCTGTCCATACACAACACAACACCCGTCCCGTAGTCAGCAGGGGGAACTGGCCTGTCCACAACACAACACAACACCCGTCCCGTGGTCAGCAGAGGGAACTGGCCTGTCCACAACACAACACAACACCCGTCCCGTGGTCAGCAGAGGGAACTGGCCTGTCCACAACACAACATAACACAACATAACACAACACCCGTCCCGTGGTCAGCAGGGGGAACTGGCCTGTCCACAACACAACACAACACCCGTCCCGTGGTCAGCAGGGGGAACTGGCCTGTCCACACACAACACAACACAACACCCGCTTCGTGGTCAGCAGGGGAAACTGGCCTGTCCACACACAACACAACACCCGCCCCCTGGTCAGCAGGGGAACTGGCCTGTCCACACACAACACAACACAACACCCGCCTCCTGGTCAGCAGGGGGAACTGGCCTGTCGACACACAACACAACACAACATAACACCCGTCCCGTGGTCAGCAGAGGGAACTGGCCTGTCCACACACAACACAACACCCGCTTCGTGGTCAGCAGAGGGAACTGGCCTGTCCACACACAACACAACACAACACCCGCTTCGTGGTCAGCAGGGGGAACTGGCCTGTCCACACACAACACCCGCTTCGTGGTCAGCAGAGGGAACTGGCCTGTCCACACACAACACAACACCCGCTTCGTGGTCAGCAGAGGGAACTGGCCTGTCCACACACAACACAACACAACACCCGCCTCCTGGTCAGCAGGGGGAACTGGCCTGTCGACACACAACACCACACAACATAACACCCGTACCGTGGTCAGCAGAGGGAACTGGCCTGTCCACATACAACACAACACAACACAACACCCGCTTCGTGGTCAGCAGGGGGAACTGGCCTGTCCACACACAACACAATACCCGCTTCGTGGTCAGCAGAGGGAACTGGCCTGTCCACACACAACACAACATACCACCCGTCCCGTGGTCAGCAGAGGGAACTGGCCTGTCCCCACACAACACAACACAACACCCGCCCCCTGGTCAGCAGGGGAACTGGCCTGTCCACACACAACACAACACAACACCCGCCTCCTGGCCAGCAGGGGGAACTGGCCTGTCCACACACAACACAACATAACACCCGTCCCGTGGTCAGCAGAGGGAACTGGCCTGTCCACACACAACACAACACAACACCCGCCCCGTGGTCAGCAGGGGGAACTGGCCTGTCCACACACAACACAACACCCGCCCCGTGGTCAGCAGGGGGAACTGGCCTGTCCACACACAACACCCGTCCCGTGTTCAGCAGGGGAACTGGCCTGTCCACACACAACACAGCACCCGTCCCGTGGTCAGCAGGGGGAACTGGCCTGTCCATACACAACACGACACCCGTCCCGTAGTCAGCAGAGGGAACTGTCCTGTCCACACACAACACAACACAACACCCGTCCCGTGGTCAGCAGAGGGAACTGTCCTGTCCACACACAACACAACACAACACCCGCTTCGTGGTCAGCAGAGGCAACTGGCCTGTCCACAACACAACACAACACCGTCCCGTGGTCAGCAGAGGGAACTGGCCTGTCCACAACACAACACAACACAACACCCGCCTCCTGGTCAGCAGGGGGAACTGACCTGTCCACACACAACACAACATAACACCCGTCCCGTGGTCAGCAGAGGGAACTGGCCTGTCCACACACAACACAACACAACACCCGCCCCCTGGTCAGCAGGGGAACTGGCCTGTCCACACACAACACAACACCCGCCTCCTGGTCAGCAGGGGGAACTGGCCTGTCCACACACAACACAACACAACATAACACCCGTCCCGTGGTCAGCAGAGGGAACTGGCCCGTCCACACACAACACAACACCCGCCCCGTGGTCAGCAGGGGGAACTGGCCTGTCCACACACAACACAACACCCGCCCCGTGGTCAGCAGGGGGAACTGGCCTGTCCACACACAACACCCGTCCCGTGGTCAGCAGGGGAACTGGCCTGTCCACACACAACACAACACAACACCCGTCCCGTGGTCAGCAGAGGGAACTGGCCTGTCCACACACAACACAACACAACACCCGCCCCCTGGTCAGCAGGGGAACTGGCCTGTCCACACACAACACAACACCCGCCTCCTGGTCGGCAGGGGGAACTGGCCTGTCCACACACAACATAACACCCGTCCCGTGGTCAGCAGAGGGAACTGGCCTGTCCACACACAACACAACACCCGCCCCGTGGTCAGCAGGGGGAACTGGCCTGTCCACACACAACACAACACCCGCCCCGTGGTCAGCAGGGGGAACTGGCCTGTCCACACACAACACCCGTCCCGTGGTCAGCAGAGGGAACTGGCCTGTCCACACACAACACAACACCCGTCCCGTGGTCAGCAGGGGGAACTGGCCTGTCCACACACAACACCCTCTTCGTGGTCAGCAGAGGGAACTGGCCTGCCCACAACACAACACAACACCCGTCCCGTGGTCAGCAGGGGGAACTGGCCTGCCCATACACAACACAACACCCGTCCCGTGGTCAGCAGGGGGAACTGACCTGTCCACAACACAACACAACACCCGTCCCGTGGTCAGCAGAGGGAACTGGCCTGTCCACAACACAACACAACACCCGTCCCGTGGTCAGCAGGGGGAACTGGCCTGTCCACACACAACACAACACGCGCTTCGTGGTCAGCAGGGGAAACTGGCCTGTCCACACACAACACAACACAACACCCGCCCCCTGGTCAGCAGGGGAACTGGCCTGTCCACACACAACACAACACAACACCCGTCTCCTGGTCAGCAGGGGGAACTGGCCTGTCCACACACAACACAACATAACACCCGTCCCGTGGTCAGCAGAGGGAACTGGCCTGTCCACACACAACACAACACCCGCTTCGTGGTCAGCAGAGGGAACTGGCCTGTCCACAGACAACACAACATAACACCCGTCCCGTGGTCAGCAGAGGGAACTGGCCTGTCCACACACAACACAACACCCGCTTCGTGGTCAGCAGGGGGAACTGGCCTGTCCACACACAACACAACACCCGCTTCGTGGTCAGCAGAGGGAACTGGCCTGTCCACACACAACACAACATAACACCCGTCCCGTGGTCAGCAGAGGGAACTGGCCTGTCCACACACAACACAACACAACACCCGCCCCCTGGTCAGCAGGGGGAACTGGCCTGTCCACACACAACACAACACAACACAACATAACACCCGTCCCGTGGTCAGCAGAGGGAACTGGCCTGTCCACACACAACACAACACCCGCCCCGTGGTCAGCAGGGGGAACTGGCCTGTCCACACACAACACAACACCCGCCCCGTGGTCAGCAGGGGGAACTGGCCTGTCCACACACAACACCCGTCCCGTGGTCAGCAGGGGAACTGGCCTGTCCACACACAACACAACACAACACCCGTCCCGTGGTCAGCAGAGGGAACTGGCCTGTCCACAACACAACACAACACCCGTCCCGTGGTCAGCAGAGGGAACTGGCCTGTCCACAACACAGCACAACACTGTCCCGTGGTCAGCAGCGGGAACTGGCCTGTCCACAACACAACACAACACCCGTCCCGTGGTCAGCAGAGGGAACTGGCCTGTCCACACACAACACAACACCCGTCCCGTGGTCAGCAGAGGGAACTGGCCTGTCCACAACACAACACAACACCCGTCCCGTGGTCAGCAGGGGGAACTGGCCTGTCCATACACAACACAACACCCGTCCCGTGGTCAGCAGGGGGAACTGGCCTGTCCACAACACAACACAACACCCGTCCCGTGGTCAGCAGAGGGAACTGGCCTGTCCACAACACAACACAACACCCGTCCCGTGGTCAGCAGAGGGAACTGGCCTGTCCACAACACAACACAACACCCGTCCCGTGGTCAGCAGGGGGAACTGGCCTGTTCACACACAACACAACACAACACCCGCTTCGTGGTCAGCAGGGGAAACTGGCCTGTCCACACACAACACAACACAACATCCGCCTCCTGGTCAGCAGGGGAACTGGCCTGTCCACACACAACACAACACCCGTCCCGTGGTCAGCAGAGGGAACTGGCCTGTCCACAACACAACACCCGTACCGTGGTCAGCAGGGGGAACTGGTCTGTCCACACACAACACAACACAACACCCGCCTCCTGGTCAGCAGGGGGAACTGGCCTGTCCACACAACACAACACAACACCCGCCCCCTGGTCAGCAGGGGGAACTGGCCTGTCCACACACAACACAACACAACACCCGCCCCGTGGTCAGCAGGGGGAACTGGCCTGTCCACACCAGTGACGGATCTAGGAAGTGTCACGGGGGTCATGACCCCCCCCCCCCTACCTGGGCCATGGGGGCACCACCGCACCGTGGGGGCACCACCAAAATAAAACAAAAAATCCGCGCCGCTACGCGGCGCAAATGATTCAGTGTTCTTTGAACCAAGGGCACCACCGCGACGGTGTGCCAGGGGCACCATCGTGACGGTAGGCGGCACTGTGGGGCGGGGGGAGACACCGGAGCACTGTGCCTCCTTGAATCCAGGAGGGAAAACGATGGTCTGGTGCCGCCATGAAATCACAAGCATTGGTCGCTGGGAGAGAAAAAAATCGCGAATTGATGCTAGATTAAAATTGCTAAATGATGCAAAAAATAAAAAAAAGTCCCTTCATGCCCCACGTCCCTTGGGCTATGAAGGGGCACAACGTGCCTTTATACCAGAGGCAACAACGTATCGGACTCGAGGGGCCCTGAGGGCCCCCTTGGGCTGATACATATAAATTATAGAACCGTTCAATTTTTTAGGGCCTAGTTATCCAGACAAAAACAAAATAAAGCAAAAACTTCCGCGCCGCTACGCGGCGCAAATCAATCAGTGTTCTTTTCCAGTACAAAAGGGTCTATATAGACTGTACACACTGGCGGCCGCAGGGGGGGGGGGGGGATATAGGGCCATGGCTCCACCTTTGGCCTTAAATGGGGGGGGGGCAACATGTATTTTGACACCACCTTTTGCTCCAGAGTCCAGATATATTTCCTCGTTTTGACCCTGCATGATGGTTCCAATAGCAAAAATTAGTTCTCCAACCCGCCCAAAACCTCAAATTTTGGCGCCGCGGTCAATTCTTCATCAGCCCTCTGGGGCCGCCCTTGACTGTACAAATAATATATTTTTGCACCATCCGCGGCACTTTAAATGATAGAAGGGTACGACTGATATTGCAAATACCTATAGCCAACGTTGTCAATAAAAAAGGCTGAAATAGGGGCACCCTCAATATATAGTGGACCAAATCCGTTGAGTTTTCAGATTTGGGTATAGGTAGGGGCACCACTGCAATTGATGACCCCCCCCCCCCCCTTTTGAAGATGTTCTGGATCCGCCCCTGGTCCACACACAACACAACACAACACCCGCTTCGTGGTCAGCAGGGGAAACTGGCCTGTCCACACACAACACAACACAACACCCGCCCCTTGGTCAGCAGAGGAAACTGGCCTGTCCACTAGAGCCCTTCATGAAGTGGGAATTCCGTATGGGAATGGGAACAGGACGGAATGGGTGGGAATGGGGCAAACTTTTGGGAAATTAACGGGTTGGAACGGGTTACGGGACAGACCATATAATTTTGCCGTCCAAAAAATAAAAAATAACAAAACCTTAATTAAAACAATCTGACGTGCAGCAACTGTCACATAAAACATTCTTAGCTTAGAATAAGACAAAAACATGCCAAGGTTCCAGAAAACACAACACTGGCTCTCTGAGTAGGTTAGTGCCAATGTGAGTTGGGAACCAGATGCAGTATGCCTACCTGAATTATTTGACGTCACACCCTGTTGGTACGCATGATAGAACACCAAAGAAATAGCTTATTCTGAAACCTGGTTTCAACCAATGTACAAAAAAAAACATACTGCACATTTGCATAACATAAAAACTGCCAACATGAAGTGAGGCATAAGCCATGGGGTCATGCTCAGCATTTGGACTGTTTCCCTTATTTTACATATTGTTGATCCAGAACATGATCTTCAAGGCAATCGAAAGCTCTCAATGAGACGAATATAAAGCACACTCAAAAATGTCAAAGTGAGGTCAAATGTCAGGTCACGGTCAGGTCAAAGGTCAAAATCGACGTATTTGAGTTTATGGGCCATATTTTCCATCCAACGCCTTCGATTACGACCATGGTCACCCAAAGTGCTGCCAAAGGTATGATACACATCCCAAATGAGCTAAAGTGAGATTGTTGGCAAAGGTCACGATCAAGGTCAGGTCACAAAAGGTCACTATGCTCAAAATATCTACGAAAGTCATGCAACACATGTTTTATGAGTTATTTTCCACGTAGAATGCGATAGTGATAGTCAATGTACCACCTGACTTAATTTACGTTAAGTTAATGTCAAGTTCAGGTCACTTGAGGTAAAAAAAAAATTGTTGAGAAATCTGAATACAAAATTTAGGCCTGTTTCTAGACCAGTTTTGTCTCAGAAATACAGTGGTGCCATTTATATGTCTGTATCTGGTCAATAAAATCCTTGTTTTATATGACGTCATGAGTTACCCATACTTTGGATGCCATAAGTCAGTCAAAAAATCATTCTGAAATCATTCTGTCAAAATAATTCTGAAATTTGGTATGTTAGTTTCCCATATGTGGTTCTCTGACATATATTCCGGCTTTTCGAGTATCTTTGAAACAATTTGATCTTGTGAGTATCCCCCAAAAAAACACTTGATTTTTGTTTTGGTCAAAAACCAAAATTTTCACAATTTTGAGATAGCCATGTTGTAGCACTTGCCATTTTCTATCTTTTGACGTTTTTTTGTTGCGTTTTGCCCAAAATATGGCATTTGTACGGTCTGTTACATTTTTGTTGATTTTGGTGTACAACTAGTGTAGTTAAACGCATGCCCCCAGTCAATGGCGGGTTAATAACTTGAAAACTACCTAGGAGAGATATCGACGTGACACTTTCAGTACCTTATGATGCATCAATTATACGTCTTCTCACCAAATGTCAATGAAACTAATGTAGTACATTGGGAGATAATGACGTATTAATGACGTCATGCCATTGTTGGTGGAATAAACTATAAATGTTTGAAAAAATCGTAGAAAATCGAGTTTTGCTAATTGCAAATTGCAAATATAAATGTCAAAAGAAAGGAAATGACATTCTCTTCAAATTGGTTATCTCGGATTTGCGAAATTGTTGGTTTTTGGACCTCCCCCCAAAAAAATGAACAGATTTGTTGGGGAAAAAATCCACAAAAGGAGATGTTTTTGGAAATATTACAAAACCGGAAAATATATTGGAGAACCAAGTATGGACGATACCCAAACCAAATTTCAAAGCAATATCTTTATTTTTGACTAACTTATGGCAACCTAAGCATTAGTAACTCATGACGTCATTTTTTTAAGTTGCGTCTTTTGGCTTTTAGTGACCAGATATCGGCAAATAAAATGTCACTGCTGTATTTCTGAGGCAAAATTGGTCTAGAAACATGCCTTTTGATTTAGATAAAATAAATTTCAAATTTTGACCGTTTTTTTATATAAATTTAGTCCGAATGTTTTTGAATGGATGGATTTCCGAGGTCAGGTCCCGCGCTAAGCATAGCTTGTGCGGCAAGCCCTGCCCTGACTCCACCACCCGATCAAGCAATTCCTGGCGACCGGCAGAATTTAGAAGCGAAAGTTTTACGTGCCCGACATACCTGGACACGGTCTGCCCCGCCCTCTGACGTCACCTGACCTTGAGTGCGACCGCTGCCACCGGCCACAGGCCATCCCAGTCAGGGGCAAATAGCGAGCGCCGAAGCGACTCGAACCCGGGCTGTAGCCACTACCGGGTGAGGTCAGAAGCCCAGCGCTCTCCCAACTGAGCTACAGGGGCGGACTACAAGGTTAGGACCGCATGTGACCTAACCTTGACATTATATGGGGTCAAGTTGCAAAAAACTAATACTATCGAATTTTACGTGTCAAATAACCCATAAAACATGTGTCGCATGGGTTTCGCAAACCTCTTGCCAATAGTGACCTTTTGTGACCTGACCTTGACCATTGCTTACGATTTCATTTTCACTTATGCAGAAGATGCATTCATTATACCTTTGAGAGTACTGTGTGCGATAATAGTCGCAATCTAAGACTTTGGATGGAAAGTAAGGCCCATAAACTCAAATATCTTAATTTTGACCTTTGACCTGACCGTGACCACCATGTGACATGTGACCTTATTTTGAAAATTTCGCATATGCTTTACATGTGTCTCATTGAGAGATTTCGATTGCCGCCTTGCGTGTCTCGCTGCGGATACTGGTTCGGAAGATAACGAGGGGGGCAGAATCTGCCCCCCCCCGTGTTCGGCTGAATACCCCAGCGGGGCGCGGGTTAACCTGTGTTTCGAACTAAGACAGCATAATTATAGCACAGGCCAAATAAATGAGTGTGGTCAAAAAATGTTTTTGTCAGGCTTAGTAATTTCGACACAGGACCGCGAATACGGTCGGAATTTAGCGATTCCGGGCATCCGAAACACTCGGACATTGGTATGATGTCACATACGGGAACTCATTAAAGTGACAGTGGTCCCTCATCACCTGGCACAACGCTTAGTAATACCCGAGCACTCAACTCAGCCGCCCGCGCGACGCGGCTGAGTTCCTCATGTAGCTCAAGGACGATAGGTGGCCGCGGCACGGCCCACTCTCGTCACTCGTCAGTGACTATGTACTTTCGAGACCGAACGGCTATCCCTATTCCCTTGTATACCGTCCTCTTGAACAGCAGCATGTCTAGTCGCCACTCACCGTTACGAAGGGAGAAGCGCATCTGGGCTCCGAACAGAGCCAGAGTTCCGGTGCCGGTGCGGTCCGACCGTCGGACCCCCGTGTCGATGATGCGCCGGATCAGCTCCAGGTACTGGAACTCCTCGTGTCGCTCCCCGTCACCGGAGCCGCTCTCCTGGCCAGATACGGATAGGTCACCACAAGCATAACCGCAAATATTTGTCTTACGTACCAGTAAAACGCACTTATTGGGTTGGGAACCAAGCGGGCGGTTCTTGAACGCTTTTCCTTATGGGCGATTCGAGAACAGATCACCAAGGCATGCATGGTAATCAATCTCTTAGATTTCGCTCTAAAATGGTGCATGAGGTTATTCTTGGCCCTGATTTTGATTTCTCAATTTGTGCGACCGTCAGGTCACGGGGTCATAGGATACAGGTCAGCGAAAATTCAGGTCAAGGTCAAACGTGCACTAAATTCAGGTCAAGGTCAATCACGTTTGCACTAAATACGTTATAATGTGGACTTTCTCCACAAGAGTTAGGTCGTTCGGACTCGGAGCTTCCTATATGTGCGGATTACAGAGCAAAGTTAAAGGAAATAGTTCACCTTCGGAATTTTTTTCAGAACACGATTTTATTATCTTTTTTAATACAGTTTTTTTCTTCTTCAAAAATGGTCCTACATCGCGCCAATTCAGGACAGAAGGTCGTAAATTATTAATGTTATGGTGTGCGTTATTGGTCTGCGCATGCTCAGACCAGTGCTGGCACTCTCAGACGGTACGGTATATCATATATGCGCCGCATTCCTTCGCCAAAAAGTCAAATATCTTCGGCTGGAGAGCCTTTTCAGCCAAGGAAAGTTGCAGATAAGGATTTCTCAACACGGGCTACAAAACTGCTATTCAGTTAAAAATCCCATGTTGAAGGTGAACTATTTCCTTTAGGGGTGTGCTTCTCGCGACTGTATTGACACCTATTTGTGGATGTGGCATGGTATAACTTTCTCCTTCACCCGTTAGGTGTCAGGGTTATTAATGGCCTCCAAGCACCCCATCTGGAGTCTGGTGTCCGACTATCGCATCACGATCGTACCCTCGCGTTCACACTATACCCCGCGGACACACACTCGCTATGGCATTCGTTGCCGACGGTGGATGTGGCACGTGTCGAGATGACTGACAAACTAACGACAAAAGACTAAGACACAAGACATCGACGTTAACCCATTAACGCCCACCCCTACTTCTAGTGATTCGAATTGAGTGATTTTGTTTGTACGCTATGGGGATTGGGGCAGATTAAGAAATCCTGAAAATATTAACTTAAAATATAGATAACTTTTTGAGATACAACGATCAAAAATGACTCGCCCACGCCCATCGCCCATGCCCCGCCACCGCCCACCCCGCCACCGCCCCGCCACCGCCCGCCACGTCCACCACGCTTGCCTGCTATATAAATTAGCTGGCTATATCAATTGCAGGCTATATTAATTGCAGGCCATATACATTACACCCATGTGAAATGTCCGAAAAACGCTGAGAATGCCAATCTGTGTGATCTCATAGAAAAAGGAGCTTTCCTAGACAAAAACAAATGTCTCAAAAAGACACGAATATTATAGTCAGGCTCGGTGCCAGTTGGCCTGCACTGGCGCTCGCTTCTGCGACTTTTTTGTATGGTCACCAACAGAGTCAGTATGCGACCGCATATAATTTGACCAGGACTTCTTCGAAAAGAAGCTGAAGCGCGTTTGGGAGTTTTTCCATGAGTGCGTTCTGCCGGAAATTGTGGATCCAAGAAAGTGCAGGAGTATGCCATACAGGGAATGGAAATCGTTCCTTTCAAAGCGCCCAAAGTTCAGCCAGGTGACTGCATCATCTACGGCCGCCGACAGCGTGTGTTAGGTTGGTAATACCACAGAGGAGAAGAGTCTCTGTCTCCAATGAACTCTATGTTAGCATTTTCTGTGTATGCAGGGGCGCAGCCAGGGGGGGGGGGCAAGGGGGCAATTGCCCCCCCCCCCCCCCTTACGGGTCACAGGGGGCCCCGCCGAGATTGGCCCAGATACCATTTGCATTAGCTAAATGGCTTTCAAAAAGTCACAGAGGAGCCCTCAAACCAGGCAAGGGTCACTCTGGTGCATGTCAAGGGCCCTCAGAGACACTGAAGGGCTTTCGAAGCCGGCCCAGGGGGCCTCTTGGGCATGTCCAGGGGCCCATTGAGCCCACCGAGGGGCCCAATCCAGCATGTCCAGGGGCCCATTGAGCCCACTCAAGGGTGCAAAAACCTGCCCAGGGACCTTTCGAGCATGCCATGGGGCCCATTGAGCCCACTCAGGGGCCCCAAAAACATGCCCAGGGGCCTCTAGAGCATGTCCACTTGTCCAGGGGCCAATTGAGCCCACCCACGGCCCAACAAACCTGCCCAGTGGCCTCTCGAGCCTGGCCAGGGGCCCATTATAGTCTGTTTTGGGGCCTCTTGAACCTGCCCAGGGGCCATTAGAGTCTGCCCAGAGGCCTCCCAAGCTTGCCCAGGGGCCCATTGAGTCTGTTCAGGGGCCTCTCGAACCTGCCCAGGGGCCTCTCGAACTTGCCCAGGGGCCCATTGAGCCCGTTCAAGGGCCTCTTGAACCTGCCTAGGGGCCATTAGTCTGTTCAGGGGCCTCTCGAGCTTTCCCAATGGTCCATTGATCCTGTTCAGGGGCCTCTCGAACCTGCACAGGGGCTATTAGAGTCTGCTTAGGGGCCTCTCGGCCTGCCAAGGGGTCATTGAGTCTGTTCAGGGCCCTCTCAAGCTTATCCAGAGGGCCATTGAGTCTGTGAACGGGGCCCTCGAGCCTGCCCAGGGGTTGCTAGCCGTCGCCTGCAGCGCTTGCGCTGCAGCTGGAGCGCCTGCTAGCCGTGGTCGACGCGGTTATAATGAGCGGTAATGTGCTGTACTCTGACCCATCTGGTGCAATGTTTTCTTGGGTTTCAAAATGGTTATTTGATAAGTCTGATGCGTTTTTGAATTCGTGGGGGGGGGGGGGGGTGATGGTAGTACAAAACAATTAAACAATTTTCTTCTCAGGAGTGTGTGCTGCAATATTTGTCAGCCAGGGGCGTCGCCGATGGGAGGGTCGGGGAGAGGTCTGGGCAAACTCCCCCCACTTTTAGAAGGCGGTGGAGGGTCGACCACCCCCCCCCCCCCCCTCCCCACACACACACACACACACTTTTTGAGGGAAAAAATTGCAATTTATCGTAAAAATTGTCCTTGCAGTGCAGTACAAATCCAGCTATCTAGGTGTCAAAAACTGGAAAATTTCGCGCCGCTTCGCGGCATGACACAAGTTTCGCAATTGCTTATACAAATTTGGAAAATGGGGAAAAGAATTGCATTAAGTGTCTGGCAGAGGCTCTCCTTGGCGGTAATTGCTGGCCCCAGGGCCCATTCCCTTCATAAAATATTCACTTCTAAGTTTCAAGCAGGGTACATGTTTAGCTAGTTTGCCGAGTTCCGAAAAAGGCGACGCGAACGCAAAGACGAGGAGATCGGCACCCGGAAGCTGCTCCAGCGGTGCACAATTTGCTGGACCGAGGAGCTAATAGTCGAAACAGGCCAGGACCATCTCCCCAAGCCATCTCACCTCACGGTCTGGTTCCAATATTAACATTTCGTTTTCCAGAACCTAAAATTAACATTTTCACGCCGCTTCGCGGCGTCACATCGGTAGTCATCGTCATAACGAAACCATAGTCAACGTCATCGGTTCGTCGTAACGCTGAATTGAATGAATATCAGTTTTAGCTTATTATCCTCTACAAGGCACACCGCCTATATTTCTGGGTTTTATCAGGCAAAACCGTAAAAATTTCGCGCCGCTTCGCGGCGCTAACTAACAAGTACATACCTACCTACTATAACATGAAAATCCACATTAAAAATGCTGCAAAGGCTTAAATACACGTATCAAAATGGGGGTACATTTTTCGTCATTTCAGCCGTCCCCACACTCCAAAGTCGACCCCCACCTGTTGTCATGGCTAAGATATGTTTTCTCTCCTGTACGTAACAATAAAAATTAGTAATGCGCTCAGTACAATGCCTACTGAGGGTCCTGGTCCAATCCAGCTCATCAAAAGTAGACGAAGAAAAAATGTTAAAAAGGGGGCCTCACAAAATAAAGTGGCCGAAATCCGTAGAGTTTTTCATATCCAGGGGTATTTTTTGGGTGTGGGGGGCTTCTCCCAGGTGCTTGCCCCCCCCCCCCTTCTGAAGGTCTGGCCCCTGTGTGTATGTATAAGTGTTTTTGTGTTTTATCTCAAATGAAGGTGCTTTCGATTGATGTTGTTATTCTAATAATTATAATATGATGATTAAGAGGATGGAGGAAATAACTGAACAGCCACATACACGGGATAATGGAGACTGCCGGAATATCCGAGATTCACTTGCGGGAAAGTTTACTCGTCAAAATAGTCACTGCCATCCGCGGCCACCAGCCGGAGGCACTCTGCTCTATCGGACGTCTAGCGCGAGCCCTTGGAGAAGGCGGGACCGTAAGGCCATTTGTCACCCGTCTCCCCGCTCTCGCCCCCCTTCCCCTCCGCTCACGCCTCACCGCACCCCAAGCGGTCTCGTACCGGGCGGTTCTCATAATCGGGCAGGGCTCAGGCGCCCAGTCCATATTCGGGGGTGAAACGCAAAAAGCGGATACTAGTGCCATCTACATGCGGATACTGAAAACAGTTGCAACACGAGGTATTTTTCGGAATACCTCAAAAACGTGGAATGGTTCCAGCTGATTATTAGCATTTTCGGAAACAGAGCTAATGTGTCTAAAACATTATACAACGTTTTCTTTGCTCCGTTGTCTGTGGCCAGAGTAATTCATAGCCAAACTTCATGCAACGTTGCAAAGAAAATGACTGGTGATATCGATAAATCCTTGTACAAAAATAAAGTGTGTGGCAAGCTGATCAAGAAACAAGCACTGTTTTGCACGCAGTGCTTAAGGTTTTCCCCATAAAACGCTGCGAAAGTTGGTCTGAAAAAAACTTTGCCGTGCAATATGTTGCAAATGGTTGCATATTTTGATGAAAAACTTTGCCATACAGAAAGCTCCGGTACTGAACTCCGTAATATTGTAATTTCATAGACGTCCAGCGAAAACTGAACTGCTGAGAGCCCAGGAAAGCTTGCCATAGGTTCACCATAGGCAGACCTCGGAAACGCACCCTTAAAGGGATTAATTATACGGGTTTCCGTCCTGAAAGTAAATGCACTCTTTTGCAGTTGTATGAGCTTTAAACACGTTTAAGACATATAACAGGGACCTCAATGCTCATTTAGTCCATTATTTCAGCAATTATCAGCGTTAAAACTTGGGCGTTTTTCGAGACTAGTATCAGACGAGTACTTGATCGGCACTACTGTCCACCACTTTTATCTTAAGATAAATTTTAGAGTTTTAAATTATCTGCAAGTCCTACACACTGGATCACAAAATTATTATGCAATTCAAAACTGACGGAACTTTGTATTACTACACACTGTTCGTTGAGGTTTTGTGTTTTTGTGGTTTTCTTATCTCCGGCCTTTGGCGTTGAGAATTTGGTGGTGGCGTATTATTTTTCTTGGTATGAAAATGCATGAAAAATATGAAATGTTATGGGAAAACTAGGTAACTGCTGCTGTCGTTGGAACAAAACAAGTTTATTTTCTTTCAAATATTGCTTATTTTACCGGAAATATGCCATAAGTGAGGTGTTTTTATTAGCATAAAAGAGATGACTGGCTCTGCCTCAGCCGGTCCTGCAGAAAATACGCGGTAGCATCACCGCGCACTTAGGAATGTCCTTACGTGCAGAAGAGGTCATTTCCAGAAAAATGTGGCTACCGTGGGACTTCTACCACCTTTATAAGTACGTTTTACTATGTAACTCAATTATTCTGGGAAAAACCCGTATAATCCCTTTAAAAGGGGAATAGTTCACCTTTAACATGGAGTTTTGGACTGAGATAGCAGATTTGTAGAGCAGATCTAAAAATGGGTTGCGGTGAAAGAATTACCTCCCTACGTTAAGTAATTTCGACACAGGACTAGTGGGCCCGGTTTAATTTCCGCTGTTCCGGGCCACGATCAGGCTCGCCGCTCGCCGTCGGCGGCGAGTGCCACTCTCTGGCACGTCGTCTCTGGTCACGACGCCTCTTTAATATCCGCTCAGCCGCCCGGGCGGCGCTGCGGCCTCTTGTCAGAGACTGTACTTGGCGTCAGGCGGAGCGGGGGAGCCGTAACGCCAGTATCGTACGATTTCTCGTGAAATAGAAAGAGAAACTTACTTCTTTCTCCACATATATCCATCAGTTGTCCAAACCAAAGTCATATTCGTAGTTTTGGGCTCAAGATGCACCGTATGGTTGAACTTCAAGACAACTTTCAAGGTGACCTATTCCCTTTAAAGGACCGTTTGAATAAGAAATGGGAGACATAGCTTTTAACACGTGACAGATGTAACCACTATCCTTCTATATTAAAAAGAAGAAAAAAGTAATGTTCCACGCACGCACGCACGCCCGCACGCCCGCCCGCCGCACGCCCGCACGCCCGCACGCCCGCCCGCACGCCCGCACGCCCGCACGCCCGCACGCCGCACGCCCGCACACACAC